>OX375867.1:96875787-96927596 GCA_947359475.1 Heligmosomoides polygyrus bakeri | reverse complement strand
AGTGTTTTGATTTAGGCAAAACGTTCCATCGATGTAAATTACGGAAATTGAGGATCGACATTGGGCATAGCACTTAAATAAACAAAGCTACTTAAAAGTAGATAGGTTCGTTTCGCCACTTCAGACACTTCAGGCAAACCTATGTCATAGCCATCCCGTGGTTTATTAGTAAAGCGGGGAGATGCTATGTAACAAAGAAATCAGAGCAAAGTGGAAAACAAGGGCAAAAAAGAGAAAGGAAGAAACTCAAGCACAGCAGAACAGACGAAGTAGATTCCTGTAACAAAAAACAATGAGTAAGGAGGAGCATCGCCTAGCAGGGCAAAACAACAGACTGAAAGTGAAAGGAAGTTAGACAGTGAAAACAGTGAGAAAATACAGCAAAGGGGAAACAAAAGAAATTTAGGCCAAAGAAATGTGAAAGACTGAGGTTTGATACTCAGCCATAGCACGCACTAATGCGCGGCAGGAGCGCGCACATCAGACTTTTATCTTGCAATCTTGTAAGGAAAAGGGGAAAAAAAACGGTGGAACAGAAAAATGCTCAGGCAGACATATAGAGGTTACATATAAATAAAGGTGTGAAGGGGTTAGTAAACAATAACTAGAAGGGTAATTAAACTAAAAGTACTAAATAGGAAAAGAACTCTAGGGGTTATCACACAGTGTATTTGCAGTGTTTTATATTATTGTAGTTATCATTAATATGGCATTTATAACTAATTCTTTCATTTTTGTACAAACATTTGAGCATGTTAGCAATGACAAACTCTGTGTGGTAACCGCCCCTAGTCACCGTCATGAAGTTTTTAATTTTAGGACAGAATTAATTGTATTTAGAGCAGCTATATATAGCTTCTGTGAGGGAACCTGTTTACTTTAAAAATGAAAAAGGTATCATGTATAGGTTAGTTTCTATTAGGTTTCCTAATAGAAACTAGCCCATACATGACGCCTATAGTTATTTTAATTTTAAAGTAAACAGGTTCGCTCACAGAGGCTCATATATTTTTACTAAATTCAAAGGTAATGTGATCTACACTGAAACACTTAAAATACCCAATACCCGCTCTAAATACAATTATTTCTGTCCTAAAATCAAAGAAGTTAATGACGGTGACTAGCGGCGGTTACCACACAGAGTTTGTCATTGCTCAAATGTTTGTACAAAAATGAAAGGATTCGTTATAAATGCAATATTAATAACTACAATAATACAAAACACATTGCAAATACACTGTGTGATAACCCCTAGAGTTCTTTTCCTATTTAGTACTTTTAGTTTAATTACTCTTTTAGTTATTATTTATTAACCCCTTCACACCTTCTATTTACATGCAACCTCTATATGTCTGCCTGAGCATTTTTCTGTTCCACAGTTTTTTCTTCCCTTTTCCTTACAAGATTGCAAGATAAAAGACTGATATGCGGCTCCTGTCGCGCATTAGTGCGTGCTATGGCTGAGTATCAAACCTCAGACTTTCACATTTCTTTGGCCTGAATTTCTTTGTTTTCTCCTTTGCTCTATTTTCTCACTGTTTTCACTTTCTTAACTTCCTTTCACTTCCAGGGTTTTTTTTTTGCCCTGCTAGGCGATGCTCCTCCTTACTCATTGTTTTTTGTTACAGGAATCTACTTCGTCTGTTCTGCTGTGCTTGAGTTTCTTCCTTTCTCTTTTTTGCCCTTGTTTTCCACTTTGTTCTGATTTCTTTGTTACATAGCATCTCCCCGCTTTACTAATAAACCACGGGATGGCTATGACATAGGTTTGCCTTAAGTGTCTGAAGTGGCGAAACGAACCTATCTACTTTTAAGTAGCTTTGTTTATTTAAGTGCTATGCCCAATGTCGATCCTCAATTTTCCGTAATTTTACATCGATGGAACGTTTTGCCTAAATCAAAACACTTGAAAACGGCTAATGAAAAGAAAGTGAGCCTTTCTATGCTTTCTAGTGCTTCTAAGACACCTAGGTAGAGAATAGTTGGAAACGAGCTCAGCTCATTTACTGTTCGTTATAGAAAGTTATGGTTCATTATAATTGCAGAAATCTCTTGCTGAAGACAGAAATTCGAGGAATTTATACCTTGAAAAGCCGCACGCTTAATAAAGTTGTCAAGGCTATTCTGAAAGTAGTGGGAGAAAGCATGTTTCTTCAAGCACTACATAGGCCAGTGTTTAATAGAAAAGACAGCTAGCTAAGGAAATGAGGGCCAGAATATGAAGAAAACGGTTTTTTGTATATTCTTTGGAACAGATGCAGCCTCAGTTATTTTGGCAGAGCCTACCACCAATGTGACAGCTACCGCATGCGGGAAACGAATCTAATGATAAAAATTAATTTTTAGAGTATAGAACTATCGATGTCTATGCCGTATCCTGAGGGGTAATAAAGAAAATAACGATTGCACTGAGAATAGTAGTTAGTAACTAGTCCACTTTTTAGCAAACTCATCTTTTACACGTCTCATCAGGAGTGTCGACAATCTCAGCTTGATTCTGTGCTATGAACCGTAGCACGACTCAACGTTTTTAAGCGTTTTCATTTGTCCTATGAATACTTTTTACAATGTTTGCGCTCGCTAAGTAGATTTCTAACTGGCCCAACATTCTCCTGTACTGCCATAATTTTTTCGAAAAACTACATAATGTTTTAACAAGGGAATCAAGTCAGGCAGTGACCACATTGAATTGTTTGGTACAATCCGTTTATGGGAGATGTATGCGAACTTTTTGTACCCAAAAAATCCTATTCTTACCGCAGATGGGTAGAAAATTGAATAAACAGCCACCCAAATTTCAATAGAATCCAATTTTTCTGCATCAAGTAATGTTGTCTTTGCCATCCAGGTAACGTAGATTTCAACTGCTAAGCTCGTTCTCCTTTGTATTCAAATGAAATGCATAGGAAACACACGTGTTTAAAAGTACATTTCTCGGCCCTTTAACTAATAAAGGCCCATCTTGTTTTTCTTCTCCCTAATTTTTCCAAATAGAATTCGCCACTTTCTGCTACTTTTTCACGACTTTTCTGCACTTGACCACTTTGATATTCTATTTGAGGCGCCTGGTACCAAGCTGTACGGCACACTTGCTTGAGATTCGAACGCGTTTTGAGTTTTCTTCCCATTTTGTAGAGCACATTTGGGATTAGGGAACGGCCTTATAGTAAAACCACAAATTAGACGAAAAAAATCCGGAGACATAAAGGAACTTTCTTGTTAGAGCCAGACCTGCACCTTCCAAGATGTACCTTTATCGTACAACTTTGACAAAATTCCTCGTGCAACAGACTGCATGTAAAGTACCAGTTTTTATAACAAACCAACCTCATGTATAATACCTGACAAAGAGTGGATCGCTTTCTCCTCTTTTTAACGATTTCTGCTTACATATTGCTACATATTGTTACATATTGTTACATACATATACATATATTGTTTTGCTTATATACTGACTGTGGCTCTTTCAACAAAACACCAAAGAACACTATGAGGAGAGCCCCAGAAGAGTTGGAAGAAGACGAAATGGTTAAGTAAAATCGTTGACATGCACGGCATGAAGTTCAATAAAACAAAGGGTACTTTAGGATTGCTTACGGTTTGGGGGATTGCTCAAAGATGGGAGCAATTTATGAGATAGAGTGCTTGGCCTGTAACGCTAAAAATATTGGGGAAACAGGAAGGGCTCTGGCAATACGCATTAAGGAACATTTAGCCAGTAAAAGGCGTGGATTGCTAACTAGTCCACTTGGCAAGCATAGAATGGATGTGCATAACGGGACGACTATGAGGCGAGGTGTAGTATTCTGGCCGTTGAGAGAGAGAGATCTCGGCTAGGAATGCGTTGGAGGCGTTCTGGATTTCCGCAAGAAATCCAGAAATGAACAACCGAAATGAGTGCCCCTCTATTACGAGTGACCTCTTGCCGTTTGTACCTCATTGTGAACTCTAAGTGACCGTTCGGCGACAGTTCCCACTCAGTGTGTCTCACTCGCCTCTACCGGTTACTTAACGAGGGTGATGTCAGCCCTGCGATGGATCCTATGCGTGAGTTTGTCTTTTTCGTTTGGGCTATCCGTGGTGACTCTAGGACTGGGTCGAAAATGTCTAGAGTAGTTGAGGCGCTTGGTGGGGTAGAGCGCAAACATAAACCTGTGCTCCACTTTTAGGCCTCTGAAGACGACGAAAAGTCGAAACGTCAGGCCTACAATAAAGGGTCCGACTGCTGCCGACAGGGACGGCTGGTGACGTCATACTCGCGCGGTCGCCGCGTCTTGCTGCTAGGCGCGCTAGAGCGCGGAATTGTGCACCGCCTGCCATTGTTTGAGCTTTGACGACTGGTGCAAAAGGAGAAAAACAGTGGAATGCTTCGTTTAACCTTGTAGATTGGAGAAATATTCCAACGCTTCTTAACGCTGATGAGTGGCGTGATACTTGGACTGCGACAAGCGAGCTGGAAAACGGTGACGACCACGAGCAAGAGTAAAATTAAAACAAATTATGATTAATGTGATTAACAGATTAATGTGTCATTGACCGGTAAGTGTGCAGAGTGTTTCAGAAACCGTCTTCCAAACGAGTGTAGAAATTCATTAGTGCCTGGCCATATTTGCAGTTTTCTTGTCGCACTGGACAATGCAGTAGAGCAGCGAATAATGCTCGCCAACAGCAGCGCCGAATGGTTGTAGCACGATGGAGAACCTGTGGAAAAGGCGCACAAAAAAAAACGAAAAACATTAGCAGCTTTCGTTGTCCACTACTTCATCATATTGCCTCTCTCATTGAATTGTTCTCCACTAGACAAACATTGGACCTGACACCAATTTGTATAATTCGAATCCGTCATTTTTTTCGAACCCTGGTCAACAGGATTGTGCAGACAATGAGATAATCCATTATCAATTCAGGGAATGTGAATTACTCAGATTTATACTTCGTCGTATCGCCCCTCCCATAGATGCTTGCAAGTATTTGCGACGCTATGGTAGTTGGAGGGGATCACCATAGCATGAAGCGGCATGCAGGCGTGGCGAGTAGCTAAATACAGCGAATGTAGATGCAGTCTTAAGTCGCCTTTTCGATTACAGATCCGCCTCTTATCTGCTTCCGTGTTGGACAAGGGAGGGAACTCCAGGATGTAGACAATTTTAATACAGGTGCGTCAGTCGGCCCACACCCCGGAGTCCCTTTCCCTGCCCAATTCTGAGAACAGAGCTGTAGGATTGTTTTATTTATTTATGCGACCATGAAGGGTACGCAAAATTCCGGTGATCCGAGGCTCAACAACAAGAGAAAAAACGCAACAGGGAATAAAAACGATTAAAAACTAGTTAAAAACAAAAAACGACCAAACAAAATAAAAGGCTACAATTGTGGAATGCTGAAAAGTAATATTAGTCGCACGCTTGAAAACAAGTTTTAGTTGGGAGATGAAGGAAATCTCTCGTCAAATGGACCGAATCGGTTAACGTGTCCTACGGTGACCTTTAGTTAAGGTTTTTTACCCTTGCTTTCCCGTGAATTTATTATCAATGTCTCGTTTTCTTTTTTGTATTAGTGACTTTTTTAAGGTGATCCCCCTCAATTACCACAGTGCTACACTTGCTTCTGAAACTTCTAGATAATATCCAATCGTATTCTCGTCTTGAAATTTCCTCACCAGATGCGTTTTTCCTCGCTCTCCATTTGCCCTCACTCACTTTAGGCCCTTCCAGTCCGTCTTAACCTTGTTAACAAACGCTCGCACCTCTCCCCTCTACCAGAATGCATCAAGCGTGTCTCATTCAACTGCTTTCCTTCATCTGCGCCAGTCTAAAGACCGCGGGCAGCAGCCGCTGGCGTGCAGTTTCACGCTCTAGCACGCCCATCAGAAAGGCGCGGCGACCGCGCGAGTATGACGTCACTAGCCGTCCCTGTCGACAGCGATCGCGGCTATTTGCAGCGGGGGACCGTTTGATTGGAGCGCGCCATGGTGGCTAGAGCGCGCACTGCCAGCAACGTCTCTGGCGGTGACTCATTTGGAACAAGAAACACAAAGGAATGGAACTACATGCGTTGGCAGGGGAACGATGAGTTCTCCATTGTTTTCTAGTGTGCTGACCTCATGAATCAAAGAAGTTAAGGTTCAATCCCAATGGGGGGCACTCCATAATCGCTTGTAAAGCACACCTAGTTGAAGAAAAACACACGCAGCATAACATATAAACGAGCTTACCTGATGCCCTCCCCAAGAAACGGCGGGTCCTATCACTGGAATATTGAAAAAATTAGTTGCAAAAACATGAATAGGGTCCAGCGGCTCCGCACGTTATCCACGTTTTCAATTTAGCACGCACCAAATGCGTGCTTGTCGACTCAGTCAACGTGTGGAAACACATAGAGTGACGCCAGCGGGCAGTACGCATCACCCGACGGCCTTTTTATTTTGTTGCATGTTGTTCGCGCCGTTCGCTTTTCGTCGTCTGTTTCGTAGAGCTTTTTTAAATTTCAGGTTAGGATCGATGATTTCCAGGGAAGGGCGATCAGGTAACTTCGTTGATGTATGTGCTATTTATGGCTAAACTGCCATTTACAAGTGACTATGGAGTGGCCCCCGCCATTGGGATTGAGGTGCAAGTTCGTCATTGGTTCCAGTTCTGTTTTCTTTTTTCTTTTTTTTTTTGAAGGGAGGTTCGTATTTGTCCCAAGAAAACAGAACTGGAACAGTTTATACAGCATCCGCTGCTAAAGATAGATCTGAATGCATCCATAATACTGAGATAACTAACGAATTAGTAAAATTTTGTACGACCCTTAATTCTTACCTATTTTCGAGGAGTAACTGCGGTGACACTGCAACTTGCTCGCCTAATCACTTGTGACGCCACGCGGTTCAAAGTAGAAATATGCACGGCCACAACCGCAGCCTCGAAACCTCAAACTTGGGTAATTAAATCTTTATTGTAGCTAACACAACATGACAACATTGCGAGTAACAACATAACAGTAAGACGTGAGATCGGTGGTATTAATGATAAAGATCACAACAAAATATGATGTCCCAGCTTCTCACAAGACTCGTCCCCGTGGACCGTGATAGACGATTACCCACGACAAAATCTTGCTTCCCAACGACGTTCGTCCCATTCTACTATTTACTCCCTCTAGATGAACGAATGGATGACTCTCGCGCTTCCCTATCGGGTTCCCAGCTACTCCCAGCGCTCCCTCGCGTTAATCCCAGCTGTGCCGTTTGGCACGTTGAGAGTGTGGTTCAGGGGAGATTCAATTCGCGTCGGTAACAACGGCTTTATCTCTACTGCGGTCTGCGACCGCACACAAAAGCTACAGTGCAACAAGTGCCGTTCGAGGGCGGGGCCGGTGCATCGCTGACGCGACACTCCCGGCGACCCTAAGGCAAAATACATGCATAGGTAAACAAAACAACATAGATCGCTACTGCCGACGTCTTCCTCCAAGTTGATATTGTTGTGCTCGACCATGCTCGAAACGATAGCAGCGCCCAGTGGCGACAAGCCGCAGTCGACGACGTTGATGACGTTGTGACGACGAAATGACGACTGGCGCGATAAGATGAAAGGAGACGGCCGTTGAGACGAAATGGCGTATCGAAGAGGAGGACGACGGGGTGCGGGGCGAGGGGAAGCGACGATGGATGAGGCGAGGCAGCGGAATACTGTGAAGACGGGGAGGCGACGAGTAGTAAGACGATAGTAGAGCGAATATGACTGTAGAGCTCGGCAGTCGGCGGTGACGCTAGGTCTTGCGCCTCTTTTGCGGAGGTCCTGCGCGGGCAGAGCAGAGGACTGAATTGTGTTCACCACGGCAAATATTGCATTTCACTGAGCAGTCTTTCCCGTGCTCTGCTTGCAGACATCTCGCGCATAAGTGGAGCTCGGAAGCTCTCATTGCACGTGATATTGGATCAGAATACCGGTGACATCTGGCGGAGTGATGAGCGTCCACGTTTTCACCGACGGCACAAAAAACGCAGTTGGACTTGGGAGTAGTTCGATCAAGAAGTGTTTGGACGTCGTCTTTCAGCTGACAGAGCTTAGTTAGAATGGAATCGAGACGACCTGACATGATGCTCACCGTCTGTACGAGCGCATCAATGCCTGCTTGGTGTTACAGCTGCATCATCTGAATTTCGTGGTCGATGTCGTCGGCCATTAGCTGAGGAAGACTAAAATTTGGAAGAGGGTGGGGCTAGTGGGTCGTGTTACTGTCTCGTCGGTTCGTGCTCTTCTATTGGTCCGCCCGTAGGCCAGTGAGGAGAAGGCGTAAATATCTTACGGCTGGGTTGAGAATGCACTGAATTGCCGTGAGTGTCAGTTGTATGAGTAGCGACACAATTTGAACCGTTGTTTTAATAATACCTATAACTACCACTGGTCCGAACATGTAGGTGAGTATGACAGTGATTGCAAATACGCCGATAATGGTCAAGGAGAGTTTCCAGTTTTCAAGAGCGACTATCCATAGCGGAGCTAGGTCCGGTAGGTGTAGGTCTCTAAACCAGTCAGTTTGTGCGATTTCCCTTGTGACATTATAAAGAAACGTGCTTTTCACTAAATTGGGGGCGTGATAGTATAAGATCCCGTCTATTTTCACCGAGATGTTTCGTTTTCCGCAGATGGTGTAGCATTCTGATTTCACGACTGCTTTGTCAAATGTGAGCTTTACTGTCGATGTCGTGTTGTATGGTGTACATTGAATCGAAAAAATGTGGTTTTCACAGTTTATTATCGTCCATGATGGAATTTGCGAGTAACATGACATGTTTGTCCGGCTTCCGTGTTCGCAACTAGCACCCGTACAGCGTCCCGGTGTGTACTTCGCACAAAATATCGATGTTTAGGTGAGCGCTTTCAAGGCGTTGCCTGGATGAAATTACAACGGTAGTTTCACTTTCATCAGTTTCTGCTATAAGTGCATTGCTGTCTCGAGATATTGCTAGGCGTGCTGATGACAGCGGCAAAAGGTTATCATGGTAGCGTATTAGCGTTGATAGCTCTCCATGTAGGCAGTGGCAGCTAGGCATATGCCCACTTAAGTCGCAGTCGCAAAACAGTGTGTTTGCACACGAAGAAAAGTTGAATTGGGCTTGTTCCTTTGAATGACACATTATCGGAAAGCGAAAGTTATCAGGTAAGATAACAGCTGTGTCTGAGCTGATCGCGAATCTTTTGCTAAGGTCAATATGTGGCTTCTGTATGGAAATCACAGTGAAGGTAAGGTTAGAGAATGTTTGTGTGTAGCAGGGAAGCAGAGATAGCTCAACTTCCTTTTTGAAATTGTACATGCTTATTGCTACGTCGAGGTTGACTGAAAGAGCCATGTTGCGCACTTGAAGACCTCATATTCTTGTTGTGATACCGGAATATGCGCGATACGGTAAAAGGTACACGACCTGAATGGAAGAAAACATAGACAGCTGATACCACTGCATTGCACTGAGCAGGCCGTGTAACCTGGATTGGAAGACGAGTCATATAATTCGGGTATGACTTGATGCGGATTCAGCGTTTCGCATGTGTCTCCTGTACATGAACCCATTCCTCGGCATCTGGTTACGTGACTAACATCGAATCCTGTATCTCTGGTCCAGAATAATGAGATTTTTGAGCATTCGAGGCGTATGGGTTTGCGTGTACTTTTTATGTAGCCTACACTGGTGTTACCATGGTGCAACAGTATGCATAACTTGTGGTGGACGCTGTTGAAGATGATTTCGCGTCTGAATTCATAATGACAGACGTCATGTTCAGTGCATGTTAGATCTACTGAGTGGCGCATGTACCCGTCCTGACAGGGCAAGACACCTGCGACTAGAGCGATACAAATCAGTAGTATTGTCGCTTCAGTACGTGGTAGCATAGCTGGTGCAAATGCCGCTAGCGTGAACGGGGCGTTTTCTTGGCGAGGTTCCATGGGCGTGAGAGCTATGTTTGTTGTACTGGATATTGTTGTTTGACGATATCGTGAATTTCGAGTAATTGCCCAGACTATTAGGATTAGAAGAGTAGTAATTAGGTATGCTACGATTGCAAATGATATTAGCGCTCCTATAGGCCAACAATGTGGATTCGCTATTAAGCCCTTGGATAAGAAGTTGGCTACGTGGTCACAAAATGGTGCGGGACTGCAAGCCGAGATCTCTGATGTACTGTTTGATCGGATCTTCACGACGACAGATTCCTGTGTGGGTGAGGGAGGCAGTGTGAACCGCAGCGGCGAGTCGTGTTCAGTAAAATTTTTGCAAACCTCATCGAAACATAGTTGGTATGAAGTGAATTGTTGATTTACCGTTACACTACCATCTGAGCATGTGATGTGCGCCCTGTTTTCGTGGGCAGTGCAATTTCGCGTGAAGAGGAGCGCAATCACGACGCTTGCTAGCATGGGAAAGTGAGGTTTTTGTGCACGTTGTTTCGAGCGAGGAGCTACCATTTCGCTTGGTGAGTCTTCGCTTTTTTTGTGTAGTTGTTCGCGGAGAGCCTTCTGCGCCTTTGTTTTTGCTAGGCGTGACGGCCTTTCTTCGGTTGGCAGCTGGGCCGGAGGAGCGACGAGTCGCCGCTTTTTTTTTGGCTGTGCTGACTGTGTCTTCGGACCCGCTAGTATACGGTATTTCCGATATCGATCTGATCTCTAGAGGATAAAGCTTCGAGATAGGACGCTGAATGTGTGTGTTTCTGTAAGGAAGTTGAACAATAGCTGAGCGTACCAGTCCGTCAGAGCTAGGTACGAGGTTCACGATTTTCCCCAATGTCCAGTGCTCGCGTGGGATTAACTCTTGCTCTATTAAAACGATTTCACCTACTTCTGGGGTTAGCCGTATATTGTGCTGATGTTGGCTGAAAAGTTTTTTGTGAACATCTTTTAGCATAGTAAGGTATTCTACGTTCCATATCCTCCAGAACCTGTCAGCAGTACGCTCTTCGAATGCTAGAGCTTCCCTGGCCTGAGAAACCGTCTGTATGAGGTTAGGATCAAACAGCGGATCATCTTCGTCTTCCTGTGGTCCACTGAGTTTTGGTAGCGAGTAACACAGATTACCTTGCAAAAAGTCTACCGGGCGTAGGGGAAGGGTGATGGCATCTGTGGTGCTAATGGCCGTGAGAGGACGTGTATTAATGATGGCTTCTATTCGCGTAAGTACCGTAGCCATTTCTACAAATGACAGTTTCTTACGATTCACGCATTTGTGGTATGCGTGTTTTACGGATGCAATTAGCCTCTCCCAAGCACCTCCCATCCATGGAGCTCCTGGAGGGTTGAAAATCCAGGTTATTCTGCGTTTTGCACAGTAGTTCATTATCGACTCTTCGGCGGTGGGATTGTGCGCGAATAGAGCGTCAATCACCTTCTGAGCGAGTTTAAAGTTTGTCCCACAGTCAGTGCGAACAACACTTGGCACACCTCTTCGTGCAATAAAGCGTGTAAAGCTATTGAGGAATGCCTCTGCAGACAAATTTTCAACCAACTCTAAGTGTATTGCTCGAGTTGTTAGGCATGTATACAAACAGACGTAGACCTTAGAGTCATCCTCGAGGGTAAATGGACCCATGAGGTCACATCCGGTGTTTTCAAAAGGTTTTGCTCGTCGTACGCGGTCTGGTGGTAATTGAGCCATTGGCGGTGTACCGAAAGGGAGGCTTTGCTCGCGTTGGCAGACAGCGCAGTTTTTGATCAACTGCTGGATGACCCGGGAAGGTCGTGATAGCCAAAAGCGTTGACGAGTGAGCGCGAGAAGGTGGTTTTTCCCACAGTGGCCATTTTCTCTGTGCAAATCATAAATGATAAGGCGCATGAGCTGAGAATGCGGCGCTATATAGATAGGATTCCGCGTATCATATGGGAGGTTTGCGTTTTGCAAGCGCGATCGTAACCTGATTATTCCTTTTTCATCGCGGAAGATCTCCTTGTCCCGATGTCTACGTTGCAGATCAAGGATATTAGCGTTGTCGTGTTCATGCCTGATTAAGATTTCTTCTGCATGATATGTGTCTTGGGTCGTGATCTGTATCCCTGCAGAAAATTGTGTAATTGTATTCAGAGGAATTTTGATGCCTTTTCTCTTTTGCACGCGGTCGGCTAAAGCACGAATGAATTTGTCGACAATGGCTATGACTCTTACTGCTTTAGACATAGCACTGAAGCGTGTCAACTGTAGCAGCTCTAGGTAGGGAACATTGTTTTTGGAAGAAACCTCTAGTAAGGCAACTTCGTAGCGTTCCTCTTTTTCTTCCTCTTCTGTAAGATCCGACGGAAGCGTGCTGATGAGATCTATATTCGTGAGCTCCTTCCGCTGTTCCTCATTGAGTAGCCACTGTGGGCCTAATATCCAGTCGCTGCTAGCAAGCTGTTCTCCTGTTATTCCTCTAGTGCCAGTGTCTGCAGGATTTTTGGATCCAGGGACATGATAAATTTGAATTTCGTGTCCTAACTCTGTAAGCCTGTTTATTATTGTTCTTATTCGATCACGCTGGTTTGTGACAAATAGTGGTAGCTTCCGTGGGGTGTGAATCCAACTCAGCGCTATAAGACTGTCGCTAGCAAGGCATATCTGGGAAACGCCTGTTTGTAGCGCGGATGAAATGGATTCGGCTAAACGTAGCGCCAGTAGTACTGCTAGCAACTCCAACTTTGGCGTAGAAAGCTTTCGTTTCTTAGGAGCGAGTTTGGTTTTGCCGCTCAGAAGGCCTGAAACTTCCTGGAAATCACGGTCTGCCATGTAGGCACATACGGCCATTGCTGTGTTACTAGCATCGGCGAATACCCAGAGTGATTTCCCTTTGAGTTGCGTGTGTGGTTTTAGCAGGTAGCGTGGTATTTTTATGCAGGCTTTGTCGATTTCTCGGTTAGCGAGCTCCCATTGTTCAATCAGTTCTGGATCAACTTTTGAATTCCACTCTGTTGCTGATTCGAGCAGGTCACGTATTATATGCTTTTGCTTGATTAGTAGAGGAGCTCCGAAGCCCATGGGATCGTAAAAAGAGTGGTGTTGACTTAAGAAATCTCTTTTTGTGATTGGTGTTGCTTGAAAATTCGTTTGGAAAGCGAATGTGTCCGTGACGGGGTTATAATTTACACCAAGTAGCTTCATGGGCTCGTACGGTGCTCTGTCGATAGCACTGATGTGAAAGTTAACCACCTCGGAATTACTCACGAATGCTCTGAGATTCATCCCAATCTGTGCGAAGAGCGCTTTTGATTTTTTGTACTTTTCGATAGCCTCTGCCGGGGTAATAGCGGTCATCAGCACGTTATCAACGTACAAATAGCGTTGAATCTCATTTGCCAGCTTCGTGTCTTGCTGGTTGAGATACGCCGAAATCACCATGTTAAGTATACTGGGGGAGGCTGTTGTGCCAAAAGGAACCCGCTTCCATCGGTATTCAACGATATTGTCATGAAACGGAGGCCGGTTCGGATCTCGGAGCCAAAGGAATCTGCAGAGGTCCCGGTGGGATTCTTGTATTCGTATTTGTGTGAATGCAGCCTGAATGTCTGCAACCAGAATAATGGGCATCTCTCGACACGCTATGAGTATATCGTGAATTTTGTTTACAAATGTGGCTCCTGTATAGAGTACATCGTTCAACGACAGTCGACCCCGTTGTTTCGAGGATGCGTCAAATACAACTCTCAAAGGAGTGCTCTTGTGTTCTTTCCACACCCCGGAGTGGGGCATATAATAGGTTCCCACAGATTCGGGCACAGGTTCTTTGACCTCCTCGATGACATCGTCGTGTAGGTACTGTTCCATGATTTTGGCGTACCATTCTCGTTGTTCTGGATGCGCATTTAGATGTTTCACCTGCGCAATTAACCTTTTCATGGCCATATTACGGTTACTTGTTAGATATATTATGTTTTCCTTTACCGGAAATGGAGCTGTAACGCAGTTGTTCTCGTATCGAATAGATTTCGCATACTTTGAAAGATAAGAGTATGTTGCTTCTTCATTCAGGCCCTCCTTCGTTGAAATACCCAAACCTTCTAGTTCGAACATGGCCTTGATCACATCCGATTCCGTCATGTTTTCTGAAATTGCTGTATTACATGCCTTAAGGCTGTCTTCGATCATGGTCGGATATTCGGTGGTGTTCCCTCTACCGTACGCAGCGAAACCGAAGATCGTTCTCGCCGCACGCAAACCTGTTGGGAGTTGGACAGGTGGAGTGTTTTCAGGAACAAATGCGCTGTAGAGGTTAATGCCTACAAGGATTTGAGGAACCTGATGCTCTCCTTTCAGTCGAGTGTTAGCCAGATGGATAGAATTTTCTTCCATGAATTGTATGTCCATATCCATAAGGTGCACTGCAGGAAACCCTTTTGTAAGCGTAGGTTTTGTCTGCATCCTGAATTTTAGCTCTCTGCCGTGTGCCGTCTGGATTGTCAGCTGTACGTGATGGGAGGTAAAGGTTTCGGAGATTCCACTGACACCAGATAAGGTGCATTGATCGGAGTACAAAACAGGGAGTGCTAGGTGTTCCGCAGCTTGCTCTTGTACTAGACTTAGTTGCGCTCCTGTATCGAAGAAAAACAATGCTCTCTCGTAGGTCTTCTTGCGGTGATTCCATACGGACCCTTCAGCAGTCATCAACACAATTTGATCGAGTTTGTCGGAAGAGTTGTGTGTGACGTTGGAGACGCAGTTCGTGATCGAAGAATTCCCATCTTGTGTGTCTATGCATGACGCGCTCTGCGGAAGAGTATCGTCATGGTGATATACTGTGGTGACATTTATATTTGACCGTTGACGGATTGCGTTTTTCGCGAGGTGTTGCTTGTCGCTATTAGGTTTTTGGCTTGGAACACTCACCGCTTTCTGAAAGCAAAGGGATTGGTCGTGCAGTTTTCCACATACGCTGCAGTTTGGTCTTGAACAGTCGCTACTACCGTGGTCCTTAGAGAAACATTTCCAGCACAAATTATGCTCCATGGCCACCTTGCGGCGATCGCTGGGGTCGTGAACAGTGCGACACTGGAAAGTTTTGTGGTTGTTTCGTCCGCAAAAGTAGCAAATTAGGTTGTATCGGAAGTTTCTCCCTCCGCGTTGTGAGGGAATCGCGCTAGCAGATTCCATGTTACTTCTTCCTAGGCGCCGATTAATGTATTTATATCTGTTAATCCCGGTCTCGAGGTGATCTAGAGTCTCGCCTACAGTGAGCAGTTCACCGTCTTTGTTTTCTCTCAAAAACTCTTCCACTATGTGTTTAGGAAGCTTCTTTAGAATGGATTCGATCCACATGGGGTCGGTTGTGTTCATGACATCATATCCGGACGAAGCCATTTCGTTAACAAGGGATCGAAGTTCATCGAACACTATTTCGCTGTTGTTTTCGTTTGCAGAGCGTAGATTGGACAGTCGTTGAACTATATTCGCGCGAACGGTGATGGCATTATCGTATTTCTTTTTTACTGTTTCGACCATCCAACTATAATTTTGTGGTATCATTTTTATTCCTTTGATGGTGACTGCTGCTCTTCCTATTAAACTTTCCTTGAGTAGAAACATTTTTTCCACAACGTTTAATGTTGGATTGTCGTGAACCATTGCTTGAAAGACGGCCCAGTATTCGTGGAATTCTTCGGCATTTCCCGCGAAGCGCGGCATCGATATTTGTGGCGGTTTGATTGAGCCGTTGACGACTGCGAGGTGTGATTGGAGGGATCTACCTGGTCGGAGGTTTCGCATAATGTGGGTCCTGAGTCATGTAGTTGTACTCCTTGTGAGGCTATGTGGTCAGTCGCGTTTCCTTTATTTGTCTCTGGAATCATGTGCATTGCTTTTTGATGCTCCTGCAGCTGGGCTTGATGCGTAGTGTCATCTGTCATCACATTGCTTCTTGCAAGTGTGTTTTCATGTCTGACTTCTGCCATACGAGTCTTCAACGCGCATAGCATGGCATCGGCTTCCGTTAGTGTAGCGTCATACGCGATTTCTACCGATAGTTGCTGAAACTCTTCCAGAAAGTCTTTTTTATCTGTTTTTTTGACTTCAATATAATCTTGCTCGATGGTGTCGAGAATCGCTATGAGCTCATCTTTGAAAGTCTGAATGAGCGAGGTTGCGCTTTCAAGAGCGGCTAGAGTTTTAGAGCAATAAACGCTTTTTTCGTTTGCGTTTAGAGGGTATTGTGGTTCGCTTGTGAAGCCTCTGAAGGTGTCAAGCTGCGACTTTAGGTTCAGTGTCGCCCGTCGAAGACTCGACTTTCGAAAGAAAAAGACATGACTACACTCTTTTTTGGTGTTTTTGGTGCTCTCAGATTCCTTCCGAGTGTGTAGCGTAGCGGGCGTTTGCCCGGCTACTGGCCTGGGTTTCTGCTCCGGCTTTAAGCTAGGAGCAAAAAGCGGGCAGCACGTCTGATTCGTGCTTCCGATGCACCAAAATGTGCCGTTTGGCACGTTGAGAGTGTGGTTCAGGGGAGATTCAATTCGCGTCGGTAACAACGGCTTTATCTCTACTGCGGTCTGCGACCGCACACAAAAGCTACAGTGCAACAAGTGCCGTTCGAGGGCGGGGCCGGTGCATCGCTGACGCGACACCAGCTATGGGGGTAGAAGAGAACCCCAGAGACCCCAACGGGGGGGGGGGGGTTGAACTTGAAAAGCGCTGGTATGGGTTGTGGGTGGACGTTGGCATTGAACAGGATCCAGAAGTTATCCCAGTCCCATATGCTTCCTGTGAACTTCGGGATGGGCAATGTTGGTAGGTCGATCTTCCATGCTTCCTGGATTGTGCAGCAATGCCCGCTCTCCGACGCGGATGACTGAGAAGCGCTGGTGCTCCCATTCGATGTGCAGGATCGGATTCGACCGTGAAATTGTAAAGTTAAGTCGAATGCTGCGGAAAGAGTTGCTTCCGTCATGGTCCTGTATTGCTCGAAGTTATTTCACTCCGAGGCTGAAGCACCACTAGCTGCCTTGTCCAATGCGCTTGCATACACTTGTAGTGCTTCCCTAACCTTCTTTGTACAGATATCCATTGCCGCTATCCTTCCTTGTGTGGTCCTGTAGTCCTCCTCGGTCGCGCTTCCTTGCTGACGTGCTTCCGCTGCTACTGTTTCCAACTTCTTGCAGTAGTTGGCAAGCTTCCTCTTGCACGTGCTGAGCTGGACTTCCATCGCACGGTTAATAAAAGCCAACAAACTACGGACTCACACAAAAGTGAAGGCGATGTTATCGAAAGATTGATGAAAGTACAGGTAAACTACTTTTATAGTTAGTTTTCCTACGAGCGTTCCTATTCCTTTGAAAGTTTACGCGCTTCCAAAAGTAACTTATCTTACAAGTGTTGAAGATGCAAGCGCTCCCTTGGAGAAACTTGCTTCACAATTTTTCTCCAAATTCAATTTCCCACCTGTTATGTTCGTTGTCCTCGGGGCTTCTAATCCTTTGATCGATACACCAATTTCGAGGAGTGACTGCGGTGACACTGCAACTTGCTCGCCTAATCACTAGTGACGCCACGCGGTTCAATGTAGAAATATGCACGGCCACAACCGCAGCCTCGAAACCTCAAACTTGGGTAATTAAATCTTTATTGTAGCTAACACAACATGACAACATTGCGAGTAACAACATAACAGTAAGACGTGAGATCGGTGGTATTAATGATAAAGATCACAACAATTACCCACGACAGAATCTCGCTTCCCAACGACGTTCGTCCCATTCTACTATTTGCCCCCTCTAGATGAACGGATGGATGACTCTTGCGCTTCCCTATTGGGTTCCCAGCTACTCCCAGCGCTCCTTCGCGTTAATCTCAGCTACGGAGATAGAGGAGAACCCCAGAGACCCCAACAGAAGAACAAGATAAGAAAGAGAAGACGGCGCCTTGACGAAGTCGACGACTGATGTCCATTGGGGCGCACTCCCTCCACCGATACTCGCTTCCCGCCACGACGGCATCGACCTGAACGATTACCGATGGGTCAGGTTTGCGATCACCACGAGCGCCTCGAAGGAGACGGCAATGCCGTCAACGTCGACGCGCTTCCCATCCGGAACCAATAAGACCGTGATCCAGGTCAAAAAGAAAGGAGTCGAAAAAGGGCGAACTAAGGCATCAAAGAAAGGTCGGCTTTGCTGACACCTATCATCTCTGGGTGCAATCCAAACGAGGGGATCTACCTTATAAGGGGACGTACGTTCTACCCCTCCTTTTGGCCTGTTCACTTCCCAACCCTTCGGGCTTTCTCGAAAGTCTACTGGCTGCCTCACGTTGTACATTTTTTTGCATGTGTTTCCTTTCAACTATTATTTAAACCAGACGTTCAGCGGCTTAGGGACCGCCAAACGTCTGGTTGGGGCCTTCGCCCCCAAACCCCGAGAGTAGAACAACACTATCTTCTTCCATTCTGGTTTAGGCTTTCTTACTTTTATTAAGTAAAAAACCGGTTTTACTATATAGATTAGTGCAGCGGGATATGGTAGGGCAGAATCTTCACTGCTCCTCTGATGCCCATCCACCCTCTATCAAATGTACGCAATCTATTCTCAAAAATGTTCACTACGTGGCGAGAAGCAGATCATGAGGGTCCCAATCCGGAGTGCTTAATCTGCAGAAACAATTCAAATTGACCGGTATTGGTCAAAGGCCAACGCCGTTTATGGTCTCTACCAATTCCTCTCCCCAATCCCCGCTAATACTTTCTTACCTGTGTGCTGGCAAAGAAACGGAGTGAGAGTCAAACACGCACATATGACACTGAGTCCCGACTCACGTGTCACCGCGTTGCCGCGACGTCTATGACACTTCTGCACCCGACACGCGTGTCACGACTTCTATGACCTGCCTTCAGAAATCCGACGCACATTGGACGATGTTGAGGGAAAATACTACTGGTCTCCCTCCTTATAGTCCGCCCATCTTGTCGAATCTGTACCTCAGTAACAGAGGACGCAGGAACGTGATCTTCGACAGTAGGATTCCCAATACTCTCATTATTGTTTGGGTCAGGCTGGGCCTCCTGTGATGTGTGGGTATCCTTAGAAGTGAAGAGTCGTTCAGTAAGGATGTCCTTCTACCCCGATGAGCCCTGAGGACTGAGGAAGAGAAAGACGCAATCGAGAAGTGCCTCTCCGAAGTCAGCGCTACGGCCAAGCGCGCACATAGTAGGAAAGTCTGGCGAGGGCTTAGCAGGGTCAAGCGTGGGGTTCGATTTTTGCCGAAAATTTACGACCTCCCCCCCCCCCCCTCCCAGAGTGGATCTGGTACGACCCCCTTGTGTAGACCACCGTTTTATTTTCTATCCGCATTGAACTTTTTACCAATTTTCATGCGATTCTTGTACCCTTTAATAGGTCCTTCTTTCTAGGTGCAGCTTCCACTGTGTCAGATTAGTTCAAGAAAGAGTGTTACTGAGTAACTGTTTAATTAAGTAATTTGTTAGAAAAAACGCTGGTAAAGGTTTTGTGTATGTAATCTTTTAATAATAATATTTTGTTTGTTTAGAGTTGAAAATAAAACACTTTTGAGAGCATTTGTCGAATTAATCACAACGAGTTCAACTTTTCAGGCTTTCCGAGCATCTCGTGGAAACGGCACATTTTTGCACGTGAAGGAACAACATCTGCATTCGAAATTGTACTCTATACAATGCCGAATGTTAATTTCTAAAGCTGACTTGAGTGCTTTATCAACAAAATTTTTTTAGATATTCTCGGAAGCGATGACGGAATGGCAACCAGAGGATGGATTTTCCAGGAATGCATACGAAGGCGTGGAGTCTCCCATTCGTCCCGTGAAGTTGTAAAAATTAATATAAAAATGCTTCAAATAATGATTGTATTACTTGTTAAAAATAAGGATTTTCTGCACCAGATTTGGAGTCAATGAGACGTTTCCGTTTCTCAGTTTTTTTTTTCAGAAAGTCATGGACGCGACAATTTTCTATTGGAACGAGCGACATCTACGTCCTAAATCGCCGTCTATAGAATTTGAAGTGTCAATTGCTAAGGAAAATTAAGTGCTTTTCCTTCAAGATTTTTGGAAGCACTCTTCGAAGCGATGACCGAATGGCAACTGGAGGATGGACTTGTCACAACACTAATCTCTCTCTTCTGCTGGAAACAGCATCAGAAAGTGGAGTTGTAGCAAATAAAGTTTTGATCTACAGTTTGACACACGGTAATAAAACCTGTTTTTCTGAAATGATCCTCTGTATGAATAAACGCGCCGATTTGTATGATTTGCTGAAAATTTTCGGCACCGTTAATTATATGGAGACCGCTATTTTTACAGCCTGCTTTTTAAAGCGCAGAACCCACACTTCTTATTGTTTTAAAAGCTCTGTGAATTTTTCAGAGATGTCGCACAAACTTCGAAATATGGTAGGTTACGTGGAGCATTGCGTTCTCCGATATCACCGATCGCCACTGAATGATGGACTTCTCGCGGCAAAAAATTTCTACCTTCTGGAGGAAGAGCATCAGAAAGTGAAAACTGTGCCATCTTAGAGTACAAGATGTGACTAACATACAATCAAAAACTAAGCTTCTTCGCAGCGACCTCCGATATGATCAGGGAGGATCGATTTGCAAATTCTCGTGTTTCATTAAAAATAATTTTTTACCTGGAGCAGATCACGCACACAGTTGAAATCTTGCCACGAAAAGTTGCAGGTCTTGTTCAATGCACAGTGTAGAAATCATGGTTTTCTGAAACGAATAGACTGGATCGACCACTGGTCGATATGGCATCGACGTCATGGGAGCGACGAAATTCGACGTTCACAAAAATGGCTATAACTCGGTAAGTTTCCCACAATTTGTGAAAGCCAATGTTTATTAGAAACCAGAAGAAAAGAGCTTTCAAACAGTATAAAAATCTGTTTTCAAGAACTAGATCTTCATACGGGGCGGAGGCCTTCGATTTTTGAGCGAAAAAAATTGAAGTGATTTTGTATAAATAATTATATCCCGGTAAGTTTTTCGAATTTTGAAAGATTTAATAGCTTTTTGAAAACTAGAGAAAAAGCGCTTTCGAAACATAAAGAAATTAGTTTTCAGCAGGGAGGTCTTCATAGGGGCGGTGGGGGTTCGAATTCTGGTCCATTGTTGCAGAAATACGTGCCAAAAAACGAACCCCTGCCCCGTACGAATATGAAAACAAATAAGATCTGTAAAAAACGCACCCGTGCTAAAATTGCCCTCATCCTGGAGGGGGTTAAGGGCAGGTCGCTCCCCTATCCTACCAAGGGTACCGAAACCAAAGCCGGCGGACCTTGGCCCGCTCCGCCTCCGTGGCGTGTGCCAAGTCGGAGGTATCAGAGCGGGCCAGGGGATCCGCGTTACCTGTCTGGTCCAGGATAGCGACGAAGATGATGACATTGACGACGACGACGACGGCGACGGTGGACCACGAGACGGACCAAGGGGCGACGGCGTCTGAACAGCCGCAGGGCGACGACACTCGGCTAAGGCAAGCCAATTGCCAAAGGCGGCGACGAAGGACGCGGCCGTCCCCAGGCCTGGGGACGGCGGGTGGACTCGGTTGTCATTCGACTGCTCCTGGCGACTGCACACACGAAGACTACCTGCCCGAGGGCTGAGGCACCCGTCATCTGCGTTCCTGGCTCGTTCCAGAACCTTCCGAGGCGCGTGGATGTGCTGGCTGGCGTGTTGATCCTATTGGTCAAGGCGTTGACCACGGCGGTGGCATACGGTAGCGCACGACGGCAGTGGTTTGCCGTACGCAAGTCACGACAAATTTGTTTTGAATTTTTGGAAATTATGCATTTTGGAGGCGCGTGTAGAGCAGTCGCAGCCGGCTGTTCATGTACCCGACACCATGTGGTTCGGATTTCCCGCCCTGGTCCACCAAGTCTCATAAGGCTTCGGGGTCGGAGAATTGCTACCAGACTTGTCTGGGAAACGCTGTCTGTCTGGGAAAAGGATAAAACGCTGACTTCGTCATCAGCTAGCCGATGAAGGCGTTCAATGGCCAAATACGCATTCAAATCGCGTCCATGATGTTGCGTAGAAGTAGAACGCTTGGCGCATCCCAAAGGGGAATGAGTCACGCCGTCCTTTAACCTTGCCCTTTAATGCATTTCGGAGCTAGAAATTTCTTGGCCGAGACCCCAAGCACGTCTCGAGCCCACAAAGGCACTGGTCTTGCAAGATACGCCTATCCACACCTGGTGCTGCTTATCCTAAGACTTTTTTTTTTGGCAGCCAAGAACGGAGACGGAGAGAATGTTTTCGGCCGCTGGGCGTATTTTGAACGATTTTAGAAAAAAATTACCAAAAAAGTTAACGAAAATTTGGAAAGTGACGGTCCCCATGTTGCAGAAAATGGATTGGTCCCACGCAATAGGCACTCGAAAATCATGCGCTCGATGACGTGTTAACATTCCACTGATAGGGTTTTAACTGTATTTTTATTAATTCTTTCTGTACTTAGTGGACTGGTGCCCTCATCGAGATTGCGTATGCTCGTAGAACAGTCACACAAAACGGTTTCGCAAAGATGGGAACTAGGAAAGGGATGGGAACTCCGGAATCTGCCTGATCGCACATTTTATGATGCCTTGTTGGCAATTATTTTGACTAATAATTCCACACCTGTTCTTATTTCACACTCTGTAGATAATTTGTTGCCGAAGGCCTGTCTATTCTCCTGTGTTTGGATGTTGAATTGTTTATTTTACATTGCACTGGTACGCTCCATTCATTGAACTTTAGTTGTTGACCTCTTAAAGTTGAAACGTATAAGGTTTTCCTGGATTTTTTTCACTTGAAATAATAGTTTGCAGCTAACTGTGTTTTTAAACGAAATTTAACGATTTACCGGAAATTTAACGAAAATTTCCGTTAAAAAATTTAACGCACAGAATTTTGTGTCCACCCCTCTCTCCAACCCAACTTATAGAACAAAAACCAAAAAAAGACTGAGGGGAAAACTGACTTTGGTAAGTATGAAGAACTATATGTAGCAATCAAACACGAGAAACGGCCTAGGAAGGCTAAAACCAGAAACCAGAGATGTGCGGGCCCACGCAAATAAATTGGTCTAGAAACAAGAAAAATGCCAACAATTCTCTAAATACGTGGACGATAGCGATTGGCTTTTTCAACTGAATCAACTAGAGGGCTTACTCGGTGTCGCAACGATACTGCAAAAGCTCATTCAAAAGATTCGTTCAAAATGAATCTACGTGAGAAAGAAGTAACACTTCAAAAATGGTGTGCAAAATGTCGTTAGTGCAATTTAACGGAAATTTTCGTCGTTAAACTTCGTTGAAAATTTTTAACGGAAATGCCGGTAAAACCGATAAATCGTGGGGGTCGAGGGTTCTACCCCCTCGTTCCCCTGGCCAGCACACACCCGCCTTGGATCTCCTATGAAGTTCAACGCGCTCCAGTGAGAAAAACGCGCGCTGTTGCCACTCCGTGAGCCGCCTCGGCACTATGCCAAGCGGACCAGTTCTCCGGCAACGGACATTTTCTTTTCCTTTCAGAGATTTTCACTTTATTCTTTCCTTGTTGTGGATCATAATATGAGGAGTTTAGAGGTTCATAAACCAATGTGTGACCATTTCCTTGAGAGGCTTCTCTTTGGTAGCTGTTTTCATTTAATTGTCTAAGGGCCTGGCGCTCTTGACCTCAACCTCGTTTTTTGTGGAGCACTTAACGGTCCCTTTCGAATACTTGAAATGAAGAACATGCATATGCGTCAACGAGTGAAACATGTTCAATTGTAGTCTTAATAGAATTTTCGCAAGATTTATCACTTTCATACATTTTGCATCTCGATTAAGATAGAGCTTACTCAAATTTTTATGCTTTCGGGGAAAACACACCGGTCAGATTTAGGTCTGATAGCTAAAGATTTGAGTGAGATTTACAACATGTATTCAGCGATATGTTCAAAAATATTTTTGTCCCTATTGAACATTGTAACTGTGAATACAGAAAATAGGTAGAAAAAAATAGGTAAAATAGGTCGCCATGTACCCCCCTTCCGATCCTATTTCCGCCCTGTTAATCCTTATTTAGCCATTATTTGATCATGACTCGGTAAGTGGC
Organism: Heligmosomoides polygyrus bakeri; assembly: GCA_947359475.1. Classification (NCBI taxonomy): domain Eukaryota; kingdom Metazoa; phylum Nematoda; class Chromadorea; order Rhabditida; family Heligmosomidae; genus Heligmosomoides; species Heligmosomoides polygyrus. Next base: position 96,903,548 of record OX375867.1, on the reverse strand, counting down.
TTCTTCTCCTCTTCGAGAACTGCTCCTTTGCGTCCTATGTCTTTGTGGGCTTCGCCTAATTTCGCAAAGCTATAGCCTTCATTTTGAACCGCATTTTCAGTATACAGTGCTGCATCTTGTTATATTTTTCAAATTTCTTCGTACATTTCGATTTCAGGCAGCTCAGGTGGGCTTCACGATGATTTCCGTCGGCAGAGTTGTGTCTCGATTGTTTTCGAATCCTGCAACAAGCGTGCAGGTAACTTTCTGAATTCCATCGAAGCACGTTCACTCTTCTTCCGCCTAGCATCAATGAGTTTAGTAAGTGTAGGCAGCGACAAACAGGCGCAACAATTGGCATACACACAGATGCTTCCTCGCATATTGCATATATGGGATTCTATGACACCCAACTCGAAATGTCTAATCTGCAGAAAATGGATAGAATTAGCCGAGGTGCAAGTATAATAAGGGATTCAGCCTCATTCTTTCCACTGACAAGGAGAGCCTCCAAACTGGCAGTAAGCTTTTGCAATGCAATTTTTACAGGATGTAGGGACCCGTGTGGAGAGTCCAAAACTATAGTTACTTTTTTCGAAATGCTGTTTTGTGGTCGAAAACAAGTGTGTGGATCACGCCCTGCTCCCACCCAGCCCAATGTAGTCGGATGGCGTAGTGGTAGTGTTGTAGCTTCACAGGTGCATGGTCGTGAGTTCGTACTTGTGTTTTCGCATTTTACGATTTATCGACAGTGAGAACCTTTATCCCATTTCCAACACATTTTTGAACAAAAACACGGCAACAAATGTCGTTTACGTTCATCCAGCTTTTCGAAAGTGGAAAGGTGAGATTTTTGAGTTCCAGGTTAAGCGAGTCAAAAACTGATGCCAGATTCGTGATCAGCACCTCCCCCCCCCCCACGCACAAAGTTTTTGGGCGAAATTGGTGCATCCGACCTCACCACCCTCACTTACTCACACTCTCTAACCTGTCATAGGAAAACGGGAAATCCAGAAACCGATGTCAGATTCATGATCAGCACTCCAAGTAACACCCGCAACCGAAGTATGAATAACTTTTTTTTTTTCGACCTCGCTAGTACGTGCATGACCCCTCTTGATTTTCGAACAGTCGAGCTGTTTCAAAATGATAACGTGTTGTAGATAGCAAATTCTAATATATTCTTGACGTGGATGGAGTCAAAAAATAGTAACCAACTGGTAGGAATAGCTAATGATGCACCAACCTTCTTCAACAATGATGGAGGTTGCAACAAAAAAAAAACGCATGTAAGCGCAATACACTGCTCACAAATTGAACATCGCTTCTGTTTGCCACCCATTCAAAAAAGGGCATAGTAGCACCGATATGTTACTCTATGTGTAGCCCTCCACCATTTAACGTATTCAATTAGTTTCCACCTCGAACGGGTTCACACCTCAATGACCGCCCTTGTTTGACCAGAAGACCGAGATGCAGAGCCGCTCTAGACCCAGACTCGAGTGAGGGTGGTGAGGTCGGATGCACCAATTTCACCCAAACTTTGTGCTGGGGTAATTTGGGGTGCTGATCACGAATCTGGCATCAGTTTTTGACTTGCTTAACCAGGAAGTCAAAATTCTCACCTTTACACCTTCAAAGAGCTCGATGAACGTAAACGACATTTGTTGCCGTGTTTTCGTTCAAAAATGTGTTGGAAATGGGGATAAGGAGTCGTCTGTCGATACACTGTCGATAAATCGCGAAATGCAAAAACACCAGATCAATGGGGAATCGAACTCCCGCATCTGTGAAGCTACTACGCCAACCGACCACAATGGTCTGGGTGACAGTAGGGCGTCATGAACTTCGCGCTCTTTTTTTTGACCACAGAGAAGCATTCCAAAAAAGTAACTATGGTTTTGGACTTCCCACACGGGACCCTACATCCTGTAAAAATTGCATCGCAAAAGCTCACCGCCAGTTTGGATGCTCTCGTTATAAGTGCGAGAAATTTGTCCGAAACTTTTCAAAGTGAAGACATGCACGCAAAGATGTGAGTATCACTGCAGGAAGACATCTATGTCAGCTTTAACTAGGGTGCCAAAGGTGGAAGAGATATGTGGTGGACTCCCCTTAGACCTCACCTCATTAGATATTGGTCGGGCGATCGATTCTGTTTACTGTCCGCGTTCTCGCTTATTGTACCATCCAGTATCCTATACTATGGTATATAAGATAATGATGATATTATAAGTGCACTTATTGCAAAGCGTCTGTTTCCTGAATCCAGACCTTCGCTGTCCCCGGCCAATCAAGCATTCCATACATCTGGGCCGGTAATTTGGTCCCGGATTCCTTTGGGCAGGTAAAAACACTGAGTTTCTCATCAGCCGACGACCGAAAGTCATTGTATGGGAAAAACATTCACATTGCCTTCACGATACGCAGTAGAAGTATAGTGCGTGCGCATACATACAGTTGTGAGATTATACAGAATGAATACCGACGTTGTAAAATTATAACGTGTGGATGCCGGCGTTACTCAAATCCTATGTAGGATTTGGATAACGCCGATATTCATCGTTTTAATCTTACAACTGCATCGACACGCCCAAAGGCGTGTCTCACACCTGCCCTCTTCGTCGTCCGATACTGCCTTCGATAGTTAGCCTTATCTTAGAAGAAGTTTACTCACTCAAGGAACGAAGAAGAGACATAAGCTTGGCCATAAGTTTTCTTGCTGAAAAAGAATTCGCCTGATAACCGTAAACCGTGGCAGCAGCCTGATTCTGAAATAGCCTATTATCGAGGTTAGCAGCTGTTAGGCTTGATACCCGGCAAAGGTGTTGAACTACACAATCGTCTTTTGATTTCCCATCGCAGTCTCTGTTCCAAGCCCTCAGCATTTTCGTCACGAACTCGTCTTGAGAATATTCAGAAGCACTCTTTTTCATGGTTTCTTCACTCACTACTAAACCTTGAACGTTTGTGAACCTTCCTTCTACGCTGCTTTCGAGCGTTCACTCACACTTCAGACGCCTTCATTATAAACATCTGTTTGTAGATGCCACTATTCTCATTCCTTCGCAGATTTAGTTTGAGGGCAGTTAACTTGTTGGCTGTAGAGTAGCTAAGCCACTTCACGATCAGGCTTCAGTGCCCAAATCGAGCTATCTGATTATCTGTCCCATGACAAAGCCTCATATTTAGTTCATTAGACGAAAGTTGTTATGGTCATTAACAATAATGTAGAAGGATGTCTTCTTCAGGTAGCTTGTTCATCATCCGGTGCAAAGTTCAACGGGGTCATTCCGACAGAAGCAATAGAGAAGCGCTATACTCTCAGCAGTGGCCCAGGTGGACAGAATGTGCAGAAGAACGCTACTAAGGTAAATTCTGTCGTCTGCTCTTTAGGATAATGCGATCATGACTGCTGAACTTTGCACGCAGTTAGGGTTGCATAAAGAAGGCCATAATTATTTTCCAAGAAGATCCCTGCAGTGTTGTGCTTAGATATACTATTCCTTAGTTCAGGTTGAAATCAGGTTTAAACTTCAAGATGCCAGCTGGTTGGCGAAGGAACTGAAGGAAGGCTTGGCGAAGCGTCTCGCGAATCGGATAAACGCTAAAGGAGAAGTGAGTTTTTTTAAATGTCTCTTAGTAGACTTGATCCGAAATCCGAAGAATAAAAGGTTCTCTTCGGGCTAGTATTCGAATATTACATATGCATTTTGGCAATTACGGCTCTCTGAGTTTCCTTACTCTGCTGTGAGCAGGGGGTCATTATACTGTGATTGGGCGATTCCAACTTTGGCAGCCTTGGCCACTAACCCGAATGATGACAAAAAACAACAATAGGAGATTAAATGGCCGCTAACCTCCGCAGGACGTTCTATAAGGCTAGGACGGGTTCAAATCGCCCAAACAAAACCCTATTTTAGTAGAGTGGGTTGCGTTTGTCGAATTCTTATCCCAATTTCGGGACAAGAATTCGACAAGCGGATCGGGCTTGTTTGAATTCTAACGGCAGGGTAGAGAATAAAGCAGAAAGGTCGCCAGATCCGCCATAAAATCTATTTTGCTGGGTGTCCTGGAGGCGACTGGTTGGCCCATACAATGACTTGCAATGACGGTGAACAAGTCAGTATTTTATCCCTCCCAGCTAAGTCTGCTGTCAATCCAGCAATCCCGGAAGGATGGAATACATGGGTTGAACCGTGCAGGACCTAAAACAAGAACCTCGATTCGGGGCGAAAACGACAACCGATGCCTCTGACTACCACGCGCCGTCACTATGATAAGTTAGGGAGCAAACTCGACTGTATGAACTTACAGGGGGTGGAGCTTAGTGCAAATATTCCGGTGAACGAACTCGTTGAATATTCAGACGTTTCGGATTTGCTTTCATTTGAAAGCACCACCTTTCGCTATGTCATGCTATTGCAAAAGTTCGTTCCATCTAGCTTTAACTTCACTGAAACCTGTTTAAAAAGGAAAAAGAGCTCATTTTACCTGTATTTATTTATTTTCTCTTGTTTAGCTAATAATCGAGAGCGATCGCACGCGTGAGAGGCATCTGAATCTTGCTGACTGCTTTGACAAGCTGCGATCTACCATATATGACGTCGAGAGAAGCCTTAACTCACGCTTGGAAACAGAGGAGGACACGGAGATCATTCGGAAGGTATGCGGGAACTCGGACTGATTTCGTCGTTTAGCAATAGCAATGATTTCAGAGGGCCCAAGTAGCTGCACAACATCGCTTAGCGGAGAAAAGGCGAGCTGCCGAAAACCGACGGCTTAGAGACATACGAGTTTAGTAGATCTGTCATTTCCAGAATTCTTTGAGGTGACTAGAGTAAACCTATACATATATCTGTTCATGATTGTTATGGTTATGATAAATGTTCGTAACTAAGTTGCACCTTACCAATTCGACACCGAAGTGGTGGTAGTTGTAGTAACTGTCATTATATATGAGGTGAGTTACATGTAATGTCCTTGTGCTTAGGATATTAGCCAGAAAATCAACCAGCACCAATATGTTATCAAATTTCATCTGCGTGGTATGACACAATTACAATAAAATCCAAACATAGTATCCTTCCAAAGAAAACAGCTACCGGACAACCTAACGGCGAAGGCTATGACCTCATAAGGGAGTCGGAACCATTAGTCATCTAACTCAATACCGAGACCCTTACAACTACCGCTACCCACTCTGGCCCTAATTATAGGGTGAGTGAAATGTAGAAAAGGCCGAAGCCTAAGGGAGTGACATCTGCTGCCTACTTGCGAAAGAGGCCCCACTCTCTATGCTCACACAGGGAGCAGCCACTCTACGCATGCCTACATAGGCCGCTGTTCTTATCCGTTCTTGATGTTCCTATTTATACGGTACTTCAAGGTCGTGATTATGTCGCTAAACTTGATAGCGAACGGTGTTCGGATCCTTGGCTACCGCTAAAACTGCTAACACTCGATATTGTCACCACATATAGCTTGATTCCTTTCTTAGCGAATGGTGATAGGCAAGACAGATGTGCTCGAACGAATATATTTGAATAGTTATTCGATTCTTCATGATGATTTGATCGTAGCCAAATCCAGGACGGTAATGCTTTATTCGGCTAATGTTTCGGCTTTTCGCCTTCATCAGAGCCCAGAAAATAAGAGATCAAAGTGATCCGACCAGCCCTAACTACCTTTTCAGGATAAAAGGCAAGGCGGTTGGGACTGGCTGGTTCACTTTGGTCTTTGATTTTCCAGGCTCTGAGAACGCGAAAAGGAGAGGTGTTAGCCGAATAAAGCATTACCGTCTTGGATTTGTTTATAATTAATCCACCACAAGGAAGGAAGCCACAACGCAGGAAAGCCGAACGCCCGACATCCCTCGCCTGAATCAACCCCACTACCCACTGCAGCACCCCGAGGGGCCATCGCGGGCTTACAAAAAGTCGATCGAATGTCAAAGTGGACGTCGACGCGATCTCTAATCTAGTCTGGCGCAGACAGCAAAAGTCTCGGCGCGACCCGCACTGCGGTTACGGTGAGCCGGTACTGATATCCGCCGTTTATAATTCTCTCACGGACACTCAAACTTGGTCAGCTCTTCGATTATCCGAAGCTTCCTGAATCGTAGTTTCTTCATTACTCCTTTTTGAATGTTGCCTATCTCTGAAAAGAAGATCAGAGCGCATGTCCTCCCTGCAGAAGACGTTGGAAAAGAGTAGCTTCGGCAACGGCAAGGCTGACCAAGGTAGAAGATTGACGTAAGTAAATACTAAGCGGCATCAAAGAATTTCCTCCTGCATGAAGGTCAATTCTCGGCGCGTTTGACAGAACTTGCAGTACAGCCGGCGGAGAAATCGGTGCCCTATCGTCATGGAGAAATCTGGTGCTGATCACCAACGCCGGACTTCCGTTACCTTGACTGCCTCGACAAGCCCGAGAATTAGACACACATAAATGGAACATACAGGGATGTTCGTTCTCTAGAGCATGACCAGGACATTGGAAGCCCTCGCTGTTCATGAACATAAAAACCTTCTGATTCTACACAACTTTGCCAACGTGACACAAGCTTTTTATCCCAGTAGCATAAAATTCAGAAGTTCTGGAATTGACGAAATCTTCGAAGGCACTTTCGGCATCCTGTTGGTATTTGAATATTTTCCCTACCAAGAGGTCGCCAAGATGCTTGAAGAAATGGTAGTCTGTTGGGGAGAGGTCGGGAGAAAACGGAGGATGTGGTAGAGTTTCAGTGCTCAGCTCATTCAATTTCTGAAACGTCATTCGTGCTACATGGGGGCGAGCATTGTCGTGCAGAAGGAGAACTCGCCTTCGGTTTACCAAGGCCGGCCGGATATCCTTCAACTTTTTCATCATTTCTTCAATTTCAATGCAGTACTTCTCTGCCGTGATGGATTCACCGGGAGGGAGGAAGCTGTGGTGAATAATTCCCAGCGAACACCACCATACTGTCACCATTACTTTCTTTTGGTGCAATTCCGGCTTCGCAAAAACCTTGGAGCTCTTATCGCTGTCCACCCACTGTGCCGATCGTCGCCTGTTGTCGTACATTATCCATTTCTCGTCACAGGTTACGATGCGATCAAGGAATGGGTCCGTTTCGTTCCGTAGAAGCAGTGCGGACGAGATCTCATATCGTCGGTTTCTTTGCTCCTCAGACAGCCGTGAGGCACCCATCTTTCCAGCTTTTTGGTCTTTCCAATTTCCTTCAGATGCCGGGCAGCTGTGTTGTGACTGACGCCAAGAACCTTCGCTATCTCCCTGGTACCTTTGTGTGGATCCTCCTCTACCACATCTCTCAGCTTGTCCTCATCAACATCACTATGCCTCCCACGACTTTCATGTTCTTCCAAGCTCTCATCTCCATTCCGGAACTTCTGATACCAACGATACGCCGCCCGAATTGTGGAACATCCTTGACCGAATGTGGCGTTGATCTTCTCGTCCACCTCCTTAGCTGTAGTGCCCAGCTTGAATTCATACAAGTAAATGCCTCGGATTACCCTTTTGTCCATCTGCAAAAAAGTCAATAAAACTCTAAAGTTTTCCCACTTTTACATAGAAAATTTGGTACTCGCCGGTAGAGCAAAGTTTGCGCTTCTAAATGATATGCCACACGTTACGGTTTGTTCTTGATCAAACGCGTAAAGACGCGCCAAAAAATGGCGCGAGCCAGTGCCATTCAATTCGTTACAACCTAATATAACAAAAATCGAAATTAGATCGAAGGAGCAACATGGATCTTATTTTAACTGTTGAAAGGCCATTGTCACCCGAATGTAATATAATAAAGATCTGGTGTTTCAGCCTACCACAAAAAAAGATTTCATTCATTTCTTCACCTTCATCACAACTCGGTGCGGATTCCTCAGATATTAAACCTGGAGGTGTGCGAAAGAAGAAACATTCCCACGATGATTCATCATCTACCTTACCTAGCCATTTGCGGGAGCATTGTTAGGTGCAGGTTACTCAACGATCAACGATGCTCGCGGGAACCTCCGCAGACTCGCGAAGAGTTCTTTGCCTTCATTCCGAGAATGATTGAATCCGCTCTCCAAAAAAAGGCTTCGGAGCTGAATCGAGGACACACGACTGCAATGCGCCGCTGTTATGAGTACCTTGACGCCGGCAAAGGACAGATGGTGCAGCTACTGGCGTCGCTACGATTTTTTCTCACTCCATGTGTTGTATTGAGTTTGTTTTCGAGGGTGGTGCATAAGAGCTACGGCGGTGTAATGCGTATGCGTCTTAGTGTCCGATGTCGATGCTTTTTTCGGGTAGTACTGAAGACGAACAAATCGACAAGATCCTTTTTGTGGTAGCTGAAACATCAGGTCGTTGTCATATTACCTTCGAATGACTCAACAACTCAAGGAAGAATGTTGATCTTTTGGTTTTAGTGCTGCTTTTGTTGACTTTTAAGAGTAAGATTGCGGCGAAGGCGATTAGTGTAATAGTCACATTGACCGACTTCGTCGACTATTCGCGCTCATAATATGCAGTGGCCAACCGATGGAGAAGTCAGTGTTGAATTCTTCCCAGGAAGGAATGTTACCTATTCACCTACCCGGAGGGATGGCAGGATTGGTTGGCCAGAGCACAACCCGAACGATAAGCCTGCCTGGATCCCACGTGAACGCGTCTCTTTCGAATGCGCTATTGCAAGTCCATGAGTCATGTAAAGGATAAAGCTCGGCGTTAGTCCATCGCTTTGAGAGATGCTCCATGTATTGACTGGGCCAGTGGCCACGTCAAGTTGACGATTAATTTATTCTAACTGTTCAAACATTCAGTTGTGTCTTGACCTACCGAGTTGCCATAGCGTTGCGTTAAACGACTGGCAAAAAATTAACAGAAGATGTTACATTTATATTGTAGTCAAGACGGTAATATTAATTTTTGAACGTAAATTTAATTTTACCTTTTCAATAAGACAAAGTACCTTAAAACCTTGTCTCGGCCAGTGGCCACGTCGCGTTAGACGAATTTTCAAATTTATTTTGCAATATTTATACATTATACAATATCAATGATAAAATCGATTAACTATGTTATATTTAGTTACCCATATCAGTAATACTAATGTTTCAAATGTCATATAATTATCTGATAAAATAAATGTGTTAGATATTGGTTGTCATTTTCTTTTAAACCTTCTCTAACCTTACTAACATTTATTTATTATGATATAGTAGACAGCTCAGTTCAATTTAATTATATAAATTTTTCAAACCGTCCCTCCTCTCTTTATGTATATAAATTATATAAACATTTTTTTAAAGAAAAATAAGCAAAGTATATAATCATTATTTTGTAAAAAATCTAGGGATAAGAGGACCACACCTCTTGCCTTAATAAAAAAAGGGGTTCTTTTGAAGGAGTGATAAAAGCAGGAGTTTGCAGGGGAAAAGTCCTGTGCTTCCAAAAGAACCGTTCCTTTAAAATAATATAAGTTTTGAAAATTAATCAAAAACATTTATTTTTATTTGAAGGAACACCAATAGGGTGGTATGGACCACATACCTGCGGTAACCCAGTGGCAGTCCCACTAAATACCTCCCCTAACTCAAAACAGTGTAGAGCTTGGGCCTGTTCTACACTTTATTATTTCGGCCTGCTCAAAGAACACATAATAGAAACCCTTCCAACCCAAATCATTACTATATGAATAATAATTTTACTAAAAGTAAGGTTAACGGCATTAATATTTTAAATAATTTTGGAAATGACAACATATGCAATAATTGTTCTGAAAATTGTAATATTTGCACAATAATTAATAAAACTGAATATATTCAGTCCTCAGTCACAAATTTAAGGATTAACACTTATAACAAAAACAATGATAATTGTAATGTAAGTAATGTTGTATACTGTATAACATGCAACGATTGTCAAAAACAATATATCGAAACTACAATTAGAAAACTAAAATACAGAATTAGGGAACATCTGTACCAAATTAAAAACCCTAAAGTTAATAAATATTTATATACACATTTTGAAAATAATTGTAATAGTTTGTCAATTAACATAACAATTCTACACTCTTTAGAAGATAATGTAGACAAGGATATTCTTTTACAAAAAGAACTCTTTTGGATAAAATTAATTAATACAGCTTACCCTTTTGGTTTTAATGACCATATTAAAGGTTACGGAAACATTTCTGATATTGATAACCCTTTAACATATAAAGAAAATCATCCGTTCTACAAATTAAAAATTACAAAAGTTAGGAAAAGAAATGGCAAGAAGAATAATAAACGAGAAAATAACAACATAAACAATACATTCAATGCGGGTGAATTTTTTAATAGATTTAATCAATTAAATTCGATAGCAGAAATGTATAGATACATTAATACTTTCAAGAAAAAATATCTTAAAAAGGTTATAAAAATAACACATAACAAAGAAAGCCTGGTTAATATAGATCCAATTAATTATAGAATTCTTGTAGTATGTTATGTAAATTCTGTTATGACAATAATAACAGTAATTATTTAAAACCACAACAAAAACACAATAACTATATTAATCTTGGAGTGACATATATTAGTAATGTTTTAGATAAAGTTAACTTGAATAAGATATTTGACAATAGCTATATACGTGAAATTATAGAAAACAATTCAAATAAAAAAATGTTGCCTTTCAGATGCGTATTTAAATCACAACCTTCTTTTTCCAAGAAAATATTTAATTACAATACATTAATTAGAAATACTAACTTGTCAGAATTAAATTCAATTTTTAATAATAAATGTTTATGTGTTGAAGAAAAATATAAAATATTTGTAGACAAAACGCATGAACATGTTATCACCGGTAATTTAGGAATAATTTCAGATAAAGTCATCAAAAATTTAATTTCAAAAGGAACAAAATTTGTCCCTAAACATAATGTTTCAGAAAAAACATTCAACTCTGGTTTGAAGAAGTTTTCTCTTTATTCTTAGACAAAATTAGAAATAAATACAAGTTAAAAGATTTTCACCTTAATTTGATAAAACAAAAGCTCGATATTTCAAAGAAAAAGATATGGAAATCTTTACTATATCCTATTACTGTAGAAAATAGCAGATCTTTTAAAAAATTAAATGCACATAGTATAGAATACTTGAAGTTTTTTAAAGAAAATTTTGTTATATGCTCTCTTGACAAAGCAAACAATAATTACAGTTTCATTTGTAAAAAATTTTATTTGATCACTTTAGCAAAAGAAATGGGAATTGTTTCTGAAAATAGTAAATTAAAAATTTCTAACTCTAATCAAACATATGAAATATATAACAAAGAAAACGAATTGGAAATTATCAACAGAAATAAAATATTGTGCTTGAATAATAAAATTAAAATTGATGGAACAGAAAGAGTTCCATTGATATATTGTTTACCAAAACTGCACAGAAATCCAGTGAAATTTAGATTTATTACTGGAGCATATAATAGCTCCATAACACCTCTTTCAAAAGAAATGACTGTAATTTTTACGTTTTTGAAACAACATTTTATTAAATATATAAATGTAGTAACATCGAGGAATAAGAATTTCATTGGTTATTGGTCTATTAATAACATAAATATATCTGATAAAATAAGTAAAATCAATATCGAAAATTGTAAACTGTTTTCAGCAGACTTTACTAATATGTTTACTAGTCTTCCTCATAATATTATATTAAAAAATGTAAAAGAGTTAATAAAAATATGTTTTCATAATGCGAGTAAAAAATATATTGCATACAATGGACACACTAACATTTATTACACTGATAATAATACACAAAGTAAATACAAATATTATACAGCAGAAGATTTAATGTTTTTACTGAATATTTGCTTAAAAATAGTTTCACAATTTTCGCAGGCACAATTTATAAACAAATTGAAGGAGTGCCTCAAGGAAGTAATTGTAGTCCACTACTTGCTACCTTACGTTATCAATGTTTGAATATAAATTTTGTAGAAAGGTAATAACACAAAATCGTCATATAAACATACATCCATTTAGATACATGGATGATATTCTCATAATTCATAATAAAAATAATGAATACATACAAGAATTACTTTACGAAACCTACGAAAATTCTCTTCAATTTGAAACAACTCATAAGTCAGATTATGATTGCGATTATCTCGATCTTAATATCAGAATTGTCGAGAATAAATTAATAACAAAATTATATAATAAAACAGAGAGCTTTAAATTTTACGTTATAAGATTTCCACATTTCAACTCAAATATATCTATTAAGGTTAAAAAATCGATAATGTTCACAGAAACATTAAGAATTATTAGATGTTGCACAGCTTTTAACGACTTAGTTGAAAACATAGTCAAACTGATAATTAGGCTTATTAAAAATAACTATCCAATAGATATAAGCATAAGAAATATACTGAAATGTTTAAATAAAAACAAGCATTTATTATATAAATATAATCAATATAATATATTACATCTTATACCCAATTTCCTTAATTATAATACAAAAAATATTAAATACCAAAACAATAACACTTCTCCGATAGAGTAATAAGGTTTTTCTTATTATATATGACATTAGAATAGAAGTAAGAAGTATTTTGACGGATAGTGATTGAGATATATTTGATATACTTTTACGTAAACCTAGAATGTTTCATTTTATTATTATCTCTTGGAATAACTGGTAAGTTTCTATGTTGAAATACACACATTATATGATAATTTTAACACACTGAAAAATAAATAAATAAACAAATAAAATAATAAATTAAAAATAGGAGTTCATAAAAATTACATAAAAATATTAAAAATTAATAAAAAACATATACCTTAAAAAGTCAAATCCAATAAGAAATTAAAATCATCAAAAACAAAAGTTAGTTATAAATAAAAGGTTAAAACTAATATTATAAAAAAATAAATAAAATTAGTAAATAAAATTTAAAAATAAAAAATAAAAAAATAAAAAATATATATATCTGTATGTGTGTATGTATGTGTACATGTGTGTACATATATAAGTCACCTTAGGTTTATAGTTGATAACAATATGTTAATAGTTCTATAATGTAGTACAATTGTATTAAGACATAAGTGTTACCTGTGTTTTTCAATTGTAAAATTTAGTTGCTAGTACAAGTTAAAACTTAAAAAAATTTTAAAAAATAAAAAATATTTCGCCCAATACAATACTAGCAACTAAATTAATTAGTTACCTTCTTCACTGATGAGCCTCGGGGTAACTAATTATAAACATGTTTTGTATGAAGGTAGAGGCGAAACAAAACATGTTCTAGTACTTGTTGTTAACTGTCGTGGTTTTAGATGTTATTGTCCTTTAAATAAGATTGTTGTGTCGTCGTACTTTATGTTGTTGAAGAGCTATACAAAAAAATAAAAAAAATAAAAAAATGACAATTTTAATTTCAATAAAGGATAACATAATAAATATTTAAATAATTTTATACATAGATCTACAACTATTTCTATTGTATTAGGTCATCCAATAAGTATTGTCATTTTTTCAACCTTGACTTCAATTGAACAAATTCGTAGTATTTTGAATATCCTCCAAACTTCCAAATTTCTTGCCACTAAGAAAATGTTGTAGAGACCGGAATAAGTAGTAATCTGAAGGTGCAAGATCGGGAGAATACGGTGTATGAGGCAGAACCTCCCATCCTAATTCGTTGATTTTTTCCAGCGTCCGTTTTGCACAGCGCAGTTTTGCATTGACGTGTTGAAGAAGTACGTCCTTTCTGTTGGCGATTGCCGGATACTTTTCCAGTAAAGCTTGGTTCGCTCGATCCAATTGCTCACGGCAAAGCTCTGCGTCAATGGTCTGTCCAGATTTAAGCACTTCAAAGTGGACAATTCCACGGATATTCCACCAAACGCAGAGAAGTGTCTTTCTGAGATGAATATTCGGCTTCGCAGTACTTCTTGGTTGTTCATTTTTGGAAAGCCACTGCTTTTTGCGCTTCGGATTATCGTACAAAATCCATTTTTCGTCTCCTGTGATCAGTCGACCAAAAAACGGGTCCGTACGGTGTCGCTGAAGCAGTGTGTTGCAAAGCGTCGATCGGTTGGCGCGGTTCTCGACGAGTGAATCGTGTTGTACCCAAACACCTGCTTTGCATACCTTGCAAATTTGGCGTAGATGAAAATGCGTGGTCGATTTAGGTTCGTTAAGAGCACGCGAAAGTTCCTCCACTGTTCGACAAGGATTTGTCTCCAGTTCTGCCATCAGCATGTCGTTGTCAAATTTTACTGGTCTTCCTGATCGAGAGGAGTTAAAGAGGTCAAAATTACCGGATTTGAACTTGGAAAACCATCGCTGGCATTTGCGAACGTCCAGTGCATCTTGATATACATCGCAGATATTTTTGGCAGCAACCGTTGCGTTACTATCCTTCCGAAATTCGAACAGCATGCAATGCCGAATATGCTCCTCTGAGATTTGCCGAGCCATTTCACCTGAACTTGCAAGCTAGCAATTCAACGAATAGAATATTCTAAAAGGGCAAGTCTTATTTATCATAGAATCACTTTAGGGCACCTTCGAAGTACACAAATCTGCCGACAAATAATGAGCTAAAACGGTAGTGCACAAAAAACGACATTACTTATTGGATGACCTAATACTTCTACGGGATATGGAGGCAATTTGAATGCACGTTTCGCCTACATAATGACACGCATTTATTTATTTGGGCGTGCAAATAATTCCATTTACGATGTTTTGTTGCGATCAAAACTTCTAGCGCCAGGCGGGACTCGAACCCGCACCTCCCTCTAACCGGGCGGGAATGCTCTGCGCCATTACACCACCGGTGCCGTTTGATCGAACGCAACATCCACACCAATTCGATCTACGCACAGTGAAAACACAGAACACACAAAAAACCCAACTATAACACAACTCCTAAGAACTACTTTACGCGAGGAGATATCTGTCAACGAGCCTCTTAAACTGAGCTAATGAATTACGGAGCATGTGTTTTTCTTTTGAGTGGCTTAAAACTCAGAGCCTTTGGGTGAAAAAGGAAGCATGGATAGAGCTCTTGGCCTTGGGGAAATAGATTTTCCGTTGGCTACCTCTTGTGTTAGAATTTTGCAGTGTGGTGTAGAACTCATCATGTTTTAGTGCTACCAATTTCTTATTTTATTCGGATTTATCCTAATCGGAGGATGGGGCATGTAGTGATTTGCGCCTCCAATCCTCTGCTTAAGTTTCTACGAGAGGTTCAGCTGCTGCTCCATGGTGCGAGGGAATTCTTTCAAATTCAGGAGATGTGATGATGTGACATCGGATGACGCACGCAATGGACACTTTACGGTTGCCCGCTCCCAACTAAGATAGATCCTTTTATTCCTTCCAGGCAAGTCTGATACCAATTCATCTACCTCTTAGAGATGACAGGCTTGGTCGAGACCCGAACCAGGAACAACGATTCAGGGTACTAGCGGGTCCTTCGACTGCGCTACTGCATGCATACAGTCGTGAGCCATATATGTAGTAGTATGGAACAAATCTTGAAGGGAACCCTGTCCGAATTGGTGTAATAACTTCCACTACCCTAACGCCCCGTAGCTCCGCCCGTCCATTTAGCCACAGGCTCCACCTCTGAACCAGCAACCATCTAACTTGAGAGTAAAACGTCACCTGTGGCCGCAAACTGGTTGCTCTACGTGGCAGAGCGACAACGAAAATCGCCGAGAATAGAAGTTTAAGTCGGCTTAGCTGGCAGTATTTCCATGATTCTCCCAAAAAAGAATTACTATCACTCGATATTGCTGTCTACGGTACCAAAGCCTATATATCGACGATGAAGGAATTCCTTCGTTTCTTATACTATTACAGAAACACAAAAATTTCACATTCGTACTTCTAATTTTTCTGTTATCGAACTCGACGTTCAGCTCTAATAGGGACTCACCTTCAAGGGTTTGTCCACGAAGAACAACGATATGCTGCTCAAGATGTAAAAAAATATATTAGACCAATTCTAGAATGTGCTTCTACACTCCTCTTTCTCTGGAAGAAAAAGAATATTGAAATGATTGCAAGGATTCAAAGTAATTTGACTAGAAAGCTTATAATTAGATACGGCGGATTGTTCTACTCTTGCCGCTCGCATTCCTATATCTGGAATTAGGAACAAATTTCTTGAAATTCATACCTTAGAACGTCGTAGAAAACTGAGGATGTCTGCATGCTATTTATTATAATGTTTGGACTGTGTGGTGTGGATGGTGCAGCTTTCTATAAAATCGTGTCGTCTATAAATAACCAAAGATTGTAAAATTAAGCTATGGCCGGCCTAGGACTAGTATTCGAGGGCTGGACCCGCATTGTTTCCTTAACAACTGGGCTAAGCACTCCTCAGCCAATTTTGTTTTTTCCAATCGATTGACGTCGAAAAACATTCTTAATTTCTGATGACTACCTCTTGTGTTTCATCTACCCCACAGCTTTTGTCTATTTTTATCCTTAACGCAGTAGTGTCTGTTACCGTTCTCTTTTCTTAGATTTGTGTTCGTTTCTCTTACGACTGACTTATTTGTCGTAATAAATTATTAGTATTATAACTCTGCCTTTCATCGTGAGATTATTAATAGACCAAAGAACAATGTCCTGTCAACCTTGTAGAAATATACTGTGAAATATGGTATCATTTCTAGGCGAATATAAACTTAAGGAACTATAGGTACTCAAGTTATATGGAAGTCTAGATCTAATATAGCTCTCAAATCCAAATCCTACATTATGTCTTAGAAACCGTCTAGAAGGAGGAGCGTCGACGGATCTCAATTTGCATTCGATTCTTCTTACAAAGTTTCTCCTTAAGAAGAATAAAAGTGGCTCTGAATCCGCAAAACGGCAGTGAATATCCATGCCATAGCGACTCAGCTTTATGTTGTTTCATTTCATTTTTTGCCCTTTCATCTGATTGTTCGAAGTTTGGGACGGCTAAATCCGTTTGGACACCAAGTGACTTTTGGGGAAATCCCTCGCATGCTTGCTCCACGTGCTGCACACGTCATCACACGCAAACGCCATTACGTCAGTGCTGTTGCACTGGTGTAATCCACATATTCTACACGTCTTTACACGTAAATCCCACGTCATCAGTGACGCTGTCCCAGAAATGAATAAGACCGTCTTTACGGACGAGTAGTTTCCGCGGTGACGGTCTCCGCCGCGGTCGTGCGGGGTATATACCAGGAATGAGCGGATAATAAAATTTTGAAACTCGGATGACGGATAACGGATAATTTTGCCCAAAAATGGCCGGATAACGGAAAAACGAATAACGAACAAACAACAAAAATTAAAACTACCTTTAAACCATTCTTTTTCCAATGGTAGGCCGCTAATTGTAACTTTCCATGTCACATGTTGTCAAATAAGCCACCTTTAACATTCTTGTTGGTGTTTTTTCTTCAAGGCACGTGGTAGTGCATTCGGAAGTGCCGCCTGTCGCGTGCTCTCCGACTCAATGTTCTTGGTGCGGATTTCCGCTCCAAGTCAACCAAGCGTTCCATCCTTTCGGTCTGGATGTATACCAGACTTGTTCGGGCAGGATAGTGCATTAAATTGTCCATCGGCTGACCACCGCAAGTCATAGCACTGGCCAAATAGGCATTGAAAGTGCCTCCAGCATATCACGTAAGAGTAGAATGCGTGTCGCGTCTGGCACTACCGTCGTCTTATACCGTGTCGCGTCTGACACTACCGTCGTCTTATATCCTTTATTCATGTTTTTCAGCTGCAGTGAAGTTACTATGGGTACTAGATCCCTCGGGACTTTCTGGGCTTAGGTGGGGCAGTCCTTGAAAAGAGTCGCTTTTTGTTTACTCTCCAATTAAATTTAACACTAATTCTTGCCCAGATCGAATAAAACTCTCTCTATTGCTTTGGAAAGGGTAAATTGTAAATTGCTGCTAGTGCCAAAGATAGTTTCAAAAAGCGCTAAAAGATCGTGTAGATGCGGAGTATTTGGCACATCCTTTAAATGAAGTGATTCGTATGGACGCTTGTCCTTTTCTCCACTGATCGACTGGTTATTCGAGATCGTACATTACGCTAGACGGAATTTTGGTGGAGGCCCCACAAGTAGAAATGAGCAAAGCAGTGTTCAACATTTCAAAACGCTCTACGAGCAGTTAGATAGTTTACTTTAATTCTTGCATTGAGAACTCTGACAATGGTAGAAGGCCTGGCATTGCAAGCGTATCTCGACTGCCAGTGGAAAAAACACAAGACGATTTTAAAAAAATTGTCCTTATATTCCTACTAAGTAATCACGAGCTTGTCACATTTTGTTGTTCGTTATAACGAACAACAAAACGGATAGGCCAGAACCCACCGGAAACCGGATAACGGATAACGGATAACGGTTAATCCGCTCATCCCTGGTATATACCGCTCATGGCCTGTTACAGAAGCAGGTTTCAAGGTTGAAGAGCTAGCTATTAGGGAAACAAATATTGGGACCATATTCGCAATAATTCCGTGCCCTCCTTCGCGTAAGCCGAGGCAATAAAAGAAACTTCCAGATGCGTGCAGCGGGTAAACTACATGCAGCGCATGCCGAAGTCTGGTACGGAACTAAAGCGAATTTGATCTCTGTATTTCTCTCCTTGTCCCGCTATCGATATCTCTTCCCAAAACTGTGGCATTCACAACAAGGGATATCGGGAATTGAACAAAAGCCGATGCTCAAGCTGTTTTCAGATGAAGCTTCTAAGTAAGTAAGAAGCAAGAAGCTGAGGTGATACACTATCGCAGTGAAAATGATTTTGTAAACACTCTCTACCATATGAGTGCCAGTTCTGATGCAAGTGTAGGTCCATCCTCCTTCCCAACATACACCTTTCGCACGAAACCTAGGTGGATTTCCACAGTAATAATATTTCTGTAATCGTGCTAAAGATTTTCGTTTAAGAAGATAGAGCAAAAAGAATGGCGTTACTCGCTTTCGGGACGCGCCAGTTATATAATGACCTTCGGTGGTCAACCGATGGACAAGTTAGTGTTTTATCTTTCCAAGACAAGTTTGGCACCAATTCACAGATCCCGAAGACATGGAAGACTTAGTTGGCCTTGGAGCGAGATAAGAACCATGCACCTTATCGGGTGCACGAGAAGACGGCTGTCAACCGCCACACCTCCTCCGATTGCGCTTCAGGCGCTTCATTAAATTAAGATATAAGAAGAATTATCTGAACATTGCGAATAAAAGAGAGGGTGCATCCTTCATTCTAGACTTCTATCCTATGTGGTTCCCATTAAAAGAAAATTCTTTAATCAGTTTCGTTTAAAATTCGTTCGGAAAGAGACACCGTTTGAAATGAGAAACAAACACAAACAGGGTGGTGTGCACTAGGAAACTGCATAGAAACGTCCTAATGTAATTCAGTTCGGTGCATAGTCTCTGCTTTATGGCTCATCTTCAATTTAACCATCAGGAAAAGTCGTCAAAATGGCTGCGAGAAGTCTTTCCCACCCACCGTTAGGATAGATCTATTACTTTGTTCCTGAAAGCTGAAACCTAAATCGTACCTGAAGCTTGCATGTGAAGACGTGTGGAGGACGTGGATAAAACCATTGCAGCATCACAGGCCCCATGATGTTAACATGTAAATATGTGTGCAAGACGTGGGAGATTCCCCAAATTCCACTTGGTGTCTAAAGGGATTAAGCCGTTTGGGACTTGCTTTGGAAGGAATTGTGTAGAAATTTTGCTGTACAACACACTACACATTTTGAACTAAAGACACAGAACCCTATGACAATGAAAAGCTGCGCTCAATACAAACGATCGTTCAAAGGGACGGGTAAAGTGGAAAAGTATTAGGTTGTCCCATAAGTCCCCGCCGTTTTTTTCAACGATTCACTGCAAATTTCGCCGGCGGTCTCTTGCATAGCGCTACAAAGCCTTCGAAAGAGAATGATTTGCTCTATCAGAACTTGTATTGCATTTCTTTTTTCATCATGAATTTTGTCAATTTTTAGGTCGTTGAAGTGAAAAGTGAAAACGGGCCATCTGCGCAGTCGCTTCTCTCCGCTTAGGTTTGTAATTTTTGCGCAGTTTTCTATAGCATTTGAAAGACAATGTTCTGTACTACAAGAATGTGTGTTGTTCCTATTTTCTCACTTGCCCTTTATTGATTTTTAGTCTATCAAATTGGGAATTCCGACTTTTCCGTCCGAATTTTTACCAAAACTCCGGTTCTGTGGTTGGACTTTTTTGCTTGCTGCCATATGTCGTTTGGAAGAGGATGCCTTGCTCAGTAAGAATTTGTGTTGCGTTTATTGGCTCACGCTGATTTCTGTCGAATATCAACAACTGAAGAAGGAGAAGGAGTTGTTGGTGAAGACGATTTTTCTCTTTTTGGCATTTTGTTGATGTTCAAAAGAAATTAATAAACGCGACACACATTCCTATAGAGCAAGACATTCTCTTTCGAATGACATATAACACCAACCCAAAAAGACCAACCACAGTGCAGGAGCTGTCGGCAAAAATAACCATCCTCCTTCAGACGTCCCAATTTGATGACCTAAAAATCAATAAAGGACAAATGAGCAAATAGCACTAACACATATTCTTGTAGTACAGAACATTTTCTTCCAAATGTTATAAAAAACTACTCGAAAAATTACAAAGCTAAGCGGAGAGAACAAGTGCGCAAATGGCTACTTTTTCACTTTTTCACTTTTCACTTCAACGACCTAAAAATTGGCAAAACTCATAATGAAAAAAAGAAATGCAATACATGCTCTGATAGAGCAAATCATTCTCTTCCGAAAGCTATGCAGCGCTATGCAGGAGGGCGAAATCTGCAGTGAATCGTTGAAAAAACGGCGAAGACTTATGGGACAACCTAATACCTTGCTAAATCGACGTCCTGCATTAGAAAAGGAAGAGCTTACCTAGTTTGTACTCCAGCTAAATAGAGTCTTGACATCCCGCGGAATCCAGTCGGTAACGGCTCTCGTCCAGCGGGTGCCGACGAAGCGCATTACGTGGCCGGTCCATCTAATTTTCGACGAATTGGCCGATGCGACAGTGCCTCTAATCTTCGAACCTTGACGAACTGGGAACACCGAAGACCTTCTCTGAAGTGGAGTCGAATAGGTGGGTAAGGTGTCGGACATTCTTCGTCTTCTTCGCGACTTCTTCGACGCTCTTGAAAGCTGCCCAAGCCTCTCTTTTCCTACTGTTCAGCTCTGGAGCTAGGTCGTTGGCCATGTTGACTTCGCGACCTAACTAGATACGTACCTGGAGTAATCGGGATTTGTTCCGTCGAGACAGAATGGCGCATTGGAAACTTGTCCATTCCACAGGAATATCGCCTTCGCAAGATTCAGCTGCAGTCCAGCGTTCCCACACACACGATCGAAGTCCACCAGCATTCGCTCCGCATTGCTGATGCTCGGTGTTAAGAGCACGATGTCATCAGCGAAGCGAAGATTTGGTTCTGGAGAAGGACTAGCGCTCCAAATACGAACTCAGCCGTTCAAAAACTGCAGAATTTGGTGTTTATAAGTCTGCATGATTTGATTTAGCGTAATATCCACAGATATCGTTTACGGTGTGTTTTTTGCTCAAATTGTTGAAAAAGCTTCTAAAGGAGAAGTGTAGCGGTGTTCTTGAGGAATTCTCCCAAGCTCTAACTGTCCAACTGATTAGCTAGAAGATTCTTACCAGTTGTTTTCATCGGCACAGATACGCTACACTGGGCATCTTCACAATAATTAATCTGATTAACCTTGAAGGAACTTACGAGTGTTCGAACGAAAAGTCGAGAACGGCTGTTCGACCTGAAGGTGTACTGACTCTCGGAATGGTGATATGCGGCGCATCCCTGAGTAGGAGGCAGCCTTTCGAACTCCTGTGTTAAAGGCAGTCACAGTAAGGTGTAATTACCACATCCAGCGGATGCAGACGGCCTCGTATCCATACGGCCGAGGCTCATATGCCCTACTGGTTACTGCTATGAGTCACATGCGCTAATGCATACATGTTGCTCGCACGGCTGAATGAGGAAGAACAGGCGGCAGAATCACGTGCGAGTCGTCGATGTCCGTCTGCTGTGTCCGTAAACAGACTCCCCCACGCACGAGGGGAGCCCGGCCCGACCTGGCGGCGGGTGGCAAATAAAAGGCGGGCTGTCTGGCCGTGGTGAACGACTGCGTCTCTCTGCATCGTACAGACGAACGGACTGTCGAAGTCAGCTGCTTCTGGGCTGACCGTTCCTACATCAAGCATTGGTCTACGCTACAGCACAGGTGGGCTTCTGAGTTTCATGGGAGCCGAGGCGGTGGACTGGAACGTAGTGGGGTTGCACATATCATTTTGTGTGCGAGTAAGAGGGTTGTCCCGCAGGGATCCCGATAACTGGAGCGCCTTTTCAGATCTACTTAAATGGACAATTATTCGGGAAAAGGGGCCTTTTCGGGAATAGGAATCCAGATCTAGGTCTCAATTCCATTGGAATGAGCAATCCATAACGAGTTGCATCATCCTGTCCAGGTTGCGTCATGCTTGCGAGAATGAGTTCTGCCCAGTGAGTCAGCGTACGGATGGTCCTGCTTCCGTTCTAACCCTCTGTTAAGTTAGTTCCTCATAAGGAAATGCGAAGCGCACTTCTTGATAGAAATGAAATGGCCTACTGGGACCAGTTTCCATTTCGCAGAGTCGAGTTCATTCGCTATTGGAGTTATTTTTTTACATTTGGCATGGCGCAATCTCTTGTTTTGGAACTAAAAAATGTTCGTTTTCCTGCTCTTTAAAATAAGCTCTAAACCATTATTTTTCCTCAGAAAACGAGAATTTTATAAAATTTCAAACAGCGATTTTTCTCAATCAAGTTTGAAGCTCAGTGAAGTCTATGGATTTAAAGGATAAAGGATAAAGGACGGCGTTACTCAATCCCTTTTGGGATGCGCCACGCATTCTACTTCTACGGGATGTCGTGGAGGCGATTTGAAAGCGTATTTGGCCATACAATGACTTGCGGTGGCCCGCCGATGAACAAGTCAGCGCTTTATCCCTCCCAGACAAGTCCGGTACCAATTTATCGACCCCGGAGGGATGGAAAGCTTGGTTGGCCTGGGCGGGAAATTTGAACCAGCAACCTGGTATCGAGTGCGCGCGACAGCCGGCGCCTCCTCCGACTGCGCTACACGCTATGGATTTACAAGCTAGAATACGACGTTTAGGATCTACCGTGGTCAGGAAGGGCAACTGTTAAGTGTTTGATTCGTATGTCATTTCATGCCACACAACCGCGTTGCCTGAATTTAAATGAACGCCCTCCCATCATGGGACCGTAGCTGAAGCTTTCGTAGAAACGTAAGCAATTGATTAGAGATGCAAACCATCACATGTTCCCTTCCGATTAGGATAGATCTCGAATTTTACGCTACAGACATCAGATTTTTTGGTGCTATCGTAGTGAGGTGAAGCCGTCTTGCACCATCTCGACATGGAATCAAAAGTAACAGTCGCTGAACAAGAGGTTATAGAATGACGACTGATTTGGCAGAACCAGTTCTCTAAAACTAGGTCGTGTACTTTGAACGGGGCGCTAGCCGTCTGAATAGGGGTTCTTGGTTCGGATCCCTACCACGGTTAAGAAGCCTTCCATCGCTCCGAGGTCGTGCCGTCCTTTCTGCAAAGGTTGTTAAAACGCCGACCTCTACATCGCTTAGACGCGGCAATTCATTAAATAGCCCAATACGGTAAAATCGCCCTCATGATATTCCGTAGAAGTACGATGCGTGCCGCACTCCAAACAGGGACTATCTAACGGTGTCCCTTACCCTTTGTCATTCATCCAGAACTTCTTTGATGTTGTGAAAAACGGGTACCACGCCTAGCTAGTTGGGCACGTTTTCTTCAGCCTTCTTTCGTAATTTTTAATTTCTTTGCTCATATTTCTGTCGACGATTGATTTCTATATTTGCATTGCTCTGCTGTTTTCTCTGCCGCTCATTTTTTTAAAGATATTTGTTATTCATGAACATATTTTGTTCCGGGATTCGCGTGTATGTAGTCCAGCTTCATCTGAAGAATCGTGTTTCATTTAAAAATTAGTATTTCGGTTTCTCTTTACTGTATACTACTTTTTATCAGTTGGCTTTTACCTGAGTTTGTAACTGATCAGTTTTTGTCAGTTTTTGTTTTACACTGTACACTTTATTTCAGCGTCATTTTCTGAACATTGCTACGGGATCTCCAATCGTAATTGCTATTTTTAAATCAAATTTTAAACAACGAACATAATGAAATGTATTCATGGAATTATCTAAACAACCTGTTACATCCTGTTTTACCTCTAAGCCCTATACAGGATATAACAGAGAGGAGGGAAAACTAAGATAAGAACCACCGACATACTCCCGGAGGATCATCATTAGGGCAGGGAGTGGTGGTACAGTGGAGCATTTTCCAGGGGTTTATATACCCGAACTCTAGATCAGGTTGCGGCGGGAAAAGGTCAAACATATCAAGAGAAATGACCACGGGATAGAGGTGGTGGTCGTATGGGGGAAGTACCTACTACACCTATTGACATAGTTAAGGAATTTTAAGTAGAGTGTCGATAAAGTTTCTGGCTTCTCTGTAAGCGTTGAAAAACCCATATCTATAACTAATGCATTTATTTTTAAATATACATTTTAGTATAGATTGTGAGATAATGGTATTATGATAACCTAATTCTATGAGAGATTGTATAAGTAACACGAGTCTATCTATAAAATCTTCTTTACGGCTACAGTTTCTGTATATTCGTAAAGTCTCTGTATATATTACGGCTCTTTTTAAGCATTCACTTGTGTATGAATTATAATGTGGAGGTCTGATAACCTTAAAATCAAAGTAATCAGTTTTGTTATATTGTTTTGTAAATATCTTACCTTCTTTTATAGTTATGGTGAGATCCAAAAAAATTACATTCATTATTATTGTCATTAGTATGACTAACGTCTAGGCAATTTTGATATACTAGGCTATAATATCTTTTATGTCTTTATCCATAAAATTATGAATAATCAATATATCATCCATATATCTAAAGGGATGGAGTTCTTTGTTAAATAAAATTTGAATATTTATATTCAAAATAGGAAAGAGTTGAATCACCTATAACGGGACTAGCATTGCCTCCTTGAGGAACTCCCTTAATTTGATTATATATGTTATTACCTATCCTACAATAGGAGTTAACTAATGGTACTTATGAAGCAGAGGGCCCGTGGTGCCGTGGGGCTGCCGCGTCAACATGATACAGGAACCAAAAGCAAAGGATAAAATTAGTAGATGAGGGATTATTATTGTAAAAACATTTATATTTATTTACTAATAAATATTTTTTGTTGAGTTTTTAAAGCAAATATTGAGTATCTTTGTAATATTTTTGATAATAATATTATGAGGAATGTTAGTAAACATATCTACAAAGTCTGCTGTATATAGTTTAAGACCAATACAATACCGTCCGCGTCGCGCGGTCAAAAAGACGGTTTGCGACGGAAAAATCCGTCGCAAACCGTCGCATGCTCATAACTTCTTTAATTTTGAGTTATTTCAGAAATTGTTGGCACCATTCGATTCGTCTCCTCGAGATCTACAAAACTATGTATAAAATTTTACCAGGCCGCCGCGTTTTCGCCGTGGGTGGCCTAAAAAAATAACTGCAGCTGGCTTTTGCGATTGGAGCACCTTATTTTCCAGGACGTGCATGTGACGTGCAGTGTTTTCGGAGTATCTCAAGCATGGCGTGCGTTGTCAGTGCTCTGTCATGCCTGGAATGTTCCGAGAGTGCGCCGTGCACAATGCATATAGGATCGAACCTATCAATCAAATGGGCGGAAGCATGCCTACTGGGTTTCTATCTTCACTTAATGGAAAATGTAAAGCCTTCAAGACTATCTCGCACCGTTTGGAGAATTTTATAGGAAATTTCCAGCCGTCCTACTTAGCATTTGCTCCTCTCAGTCCGACGAGCCTTTGGAGTGTGCCGTACACAATGCATGTAGGATCGAACCTATCAATCGAATAATCGAATGAGTTCGACAACTGGTAGAGTGAGCGTTTGAGGAGTTCTATCACAAACTTCCAGCCGCCCTACTAAGGAATTGCTCTAAGGTTGTCCAGCTAGCCTTTGGAGTGCGCCGTGAACAATGTATATAGAGTCGAACCTTTCAATCGGGGGGGGGGGGGGCGACCGCTCGCAAATTGCACGCGCGGGCGTGTTCGAAGCGCAATAACTCTTTCAAGTTCAGATCGTTTCGACTGGAACTCGTGGGTCTTGTAGGCAGTAAAACGGTCTAGTGCTAAGCTAGAGTAGAACGGTGTAGCTTACGAAGATGCAATGTTACAGGGGTGCGAACATGCAGGTGAGGCTTGTGTGGCGCATTTTTTTCCGATTTCGGTGGACCACTGCGGGAAGACCCGGCGAGCAAACGGCCTTGAAATGCGTGTGCATACAGAGCGCTTAAGGTACTTCACGATTACGTTCTCAGAACTCCTCAGCTTTCTGAAATGCCTTAGCCTCAGCTGCCAGTTTAAACCGGCGGAAGATAGCAGTTAGAGTTTCTTGCGCTCTTACTCGCCCAGGTTTGATTGTTCGACACTAGCAGTGGTACCGTTCTGTTCAGCATGAAAAGCGCTATCGAATGGTATCAATTCCGGCCGATTCTGGGAATATCGGTTTTTTGACAATTTCGCATCGAGGAGGCCGCTCGAGGCCGCTCGAGGCCGCTGCAGACGGACGATGACGTCATCGAAAATAGATATCATCGAATTGAACCATACTTGACACCGCTTTTCATGCTGAATTGAATGGTGTTATTGTGAGTAGGGAAATCTGTAATATGGGCGAGTAAGAGCGAGGAGAACATCGACCGTTGTTGTGCTAAATTGCACGCGCGGGCGTGTTCTGAGCACGAAAACTCTGTCATATGTTAACCTTTCCGGTTACAGCTTGTCGGTTTTGTAGGCAGTAAAATGTTCCAATAGCGCACTGAAATACAGCAATGTAGCTTATGATTGGACAAAGTTACAGCGGTGCGAATATGCAGATTAGCCTTGGGCGACACGATTTTTTCCAATTTCAGTCGACCCGTGCTTGAAGACGCAGGGAGCTAATGGCCTACAAATGTGCACGTGAGCAGAACACTTTAGGTGCTTTAAGATGACGTGCTTACAGCTTCCTAGCTGTTTAAACTGCCTTAGCCCCAGCTGCCATTTTAGGGCGGCGGAGTTTTAGCGTTGACGTTTTTATTCGCCCAGGTTTGAGTGTTCGACACTCCCAGTGGTACCGTTCTGTTCACCATGGAAAGCGCTATCGAAAGGTACCAATTTCGACCGATTTGGTAAACATCGGTTTTTTGACAATTTCCCAGCGAGGACGGGAGCGCTGCAGGCCGAGCCTGCGCGGACGATGACGTCATCGAAAATCGATGTTTTCGAAATTGGCTAAATTTTCTCGTCCAAAATCATCTAGGGGTTATTTGAGGCGCTGATTACGAATCCGATGTCCTTTTTTGAAAATTCCGCCGATTGCAGTAGGTTACTTCCCGTCTGAGGGTGGTCGGGTCAGGACCACCGATCATCCTCAGTTATCGGTATGGGCGGTCTCCTGCCGTAATCGTCCGAATGAACTTCGGCATCGTGTTCAGCACCCCGAATAAGACCCCTCCCCTATACGAAGTTTGAGCAAAATCCTGATCCTGACCCAGCCACCT
>OX375867.1:96847202-96875587 GCA_947359475.1 Heligmosomoides polygyrus bakeri | reverse complement strand
TCATCTTAAAGCACCTAAAGTGTTCTGCTCACGTGCACATTTGTAGGCCATTAGCTCCCTGCGTCTTCAAGCACGGGTCGACTGAAATTGGAAAAAATCGTGTCGCCCAAGGCTAATCTGCTTATTCGCACCGCTGTAACTTTGTCCAATCATAAGCTACATTGCTGTATTTCAGTGCGCTATTGGAACATTTTACTTCCTACAAAACCGACAAGCTGTAACCGGAAAGGTTAACATATGACAGAGTTTTCGTGCTCAGAACACGCCCGCGCGTGCAATTTAGCACAACAACGGTCGATGTTCTCCTCGCTCTTACTCGCCCATATTACAGATTTCCCTACTCACAATAACACCATTCAATTCAGCATGAAAAGCGGTGTCAAGTATGGTTCAATTCGATGATATCTATTTTCGATGACGTCATCGTCCGTCTGCAGCGGCCTCGAGCGGCCTCGAGCGGCCTCCTCGATGCGAAATTGTCAAAAAAACCGATATTCCCAGAATCGGCCGGAATTGATACCATTCGATAGCGCTTTTCATGCTGAACAGAACGGTACCACTGCTAGTGTCGAACAATCAAACCTGGGCGAGTAAGAGCGCAAGAAACTCTAACTGCTATCTTCCGCCGGTTTAAACTGGCAGCTGAGGCTAAGGCATTTCAGAAAGCTGAGGAGTTCTGAGAACGTAATCGTGAAGTACCTTAAGCGCTCTGTATGCACACGCATTTCAAGGCCGTTTGCTCGCCGGGTCTTCCCGCAGTGGTCCACCGAAATCGGAAAAAAATGCGCCACACAAGCCTCACCTGCATGTTCGCACCCCTGTAACATTGCATCTTCGTAAGCTACACCGTTCTACTCTAGCTTAGCACTAGACCGTTTTACTGCCTACAAGACCCACGAGTTCCAGTCGAAACGATCTGAACTTGAAAGAGTTATTGCGCTTCGAACACGCCCGCGCGTGCAATTTGCGAGCGGTCGCCCCCCCCCCCCCCCCCCGATTGAAAGGTTCGACTCTATATACATTGTTCACGGCGCACTCCAAAGGCTAGCTGGACAACCTTAGAGCAATTCCTTAGTAGGGCGGCTGGAAGTTTGTGATAGAACTCCTCAAACGCTCACTCTACCAGTTGTCGAACTCATTCGATTATTCGATTGATAGGTTCGATCCTACATGCATTGTGTACGGCACACTCCAAAGGCTCGTCGGACTGAGAGGAGCAAATGCTAAGTAGGACGGCTGGAAATTTCCTATAAAATTCTCCAAACGGTGCGAGATAGTCTTGAAGGCTTTACATTTTCCATTAAGTGAAGATAGAAACCCAGTAGGCATGCTTCCGCCCATTTGATTGATAGGTTCGATCCTATATGCATTGTGCACGGCGCACTCTCGGAACATTCCAGGCATGACAGAGCACTGACAACGCACGCCATGCTTGAGATACTCCGAAAACACTGCACGTCACATGCACGTCCTGGAAAATAAGGTGCTCCAATCGCAAAAGCCAGCTGCAGTTATTTTTTTAGGCCACCCACGGCGAAAACGCGGCGGCCTGGTAAAATTTTATACATAGTTTTGTAGATCTCGAGGAGACGAATCGAATGGTGCCAACAATTTCTGAAATAACTCATCGCAAACCGTCTTTTTGACCGCGCGACGCGGACGGTATTGTATTATGTATTGAGCAGATTTCATTCGATATGTTTATATCCTTTATTGACCAAAAGGTTCTAATACAGCCTTTATTATTAAGAACACTATAAGCATAATTCTTAAAATGTTCTTTAATATGTGCAAGTATAATAGAAAGTTCAATAGCAAGGGTTTAATACTACGTCTAGATGCTCCCGTTATAAATCTAAATTTAACAGGATTCTTATGCAATTTAGGGATGCAATATATTAAGGGAACTGTTCCTCCTTCGATCGGTTTTAATAAATTAGTTTGAAGAAAGCTAATGTGTTTTTCAATAATTTGTTCGACTACAAGTTGTGCAGGGGAATATATATTGTTGGAGGTAAGCATGTTCATGTTACTTATTTCTGATTGTATAATGTAAAAATAAAGCTTTTTGCAAATTAGACCATAGTTGGAAGCATCGTTATTTAGAGGGCAAAATATAAAAGATCGTTTCAGCATTTTAAAGTCCTTTTTTATTTCCTCGAATTCAAATATACAATTATTTTTTCTTGGACGAAGTAGAATTCTGCATCTCTTCGATAGAAAAAACTTATCTAGGATCCCCTTAATCATATTACAAATGTTAGAACTACACTGTGTACTGTGTTAGAACTATTGTTTATGTCTGTTCTTTAATTTTTCAATTATTTGATTAAAAATGTTTCTCCAAATTCTACGAATATCTCCAATCTGTAGTACTGGAGGAAGTCTAAATTTAGTGCCTTTCAATAAAATACTTTAAGCTTTCATTTCCTTGAAAATACTAATATCTCCTGTCAAGACATGATTAAAGTGGGGTTTATATAGTTAGCATAATTGGAACAACTACACGGTATGCTATCTACTGAAGTACCATCTATAGTATTAAGAAAGCCATTATAATTAAATAGTACTTTAGACATAGGTTTTTCACATTCATAAATTATTCTAAAAGGTTTGTAGGGTTTGATATTACCTCTAATAATTTGTATTACATGTATTTTTAGTTAAGTTAAATAAATTTAAATATTTACTATAAAAAGGCATTTTTAGATATCTATATTCTTTTTTATTTTATTTTCTTTAACAATTTCCATTTTATTAAAATAGCTAAAATGGAAATAGCAAAGAAAACTATGTAGTAGTACTTGTTGTTCTTAAGGTACAGTAAATATAGTCATATTATTCACAGTAATTCGTAATAGTATTTGTTTTTGATCTGAGAAATCTAAATAAATCATATTGTGAGTTGTAATTACTAAGAAGAAATTCTTTCACTTCATAGATAATTGTTTCTTGATTATATTGTTGTGTTTTATTTTTCCGCTTTTTAATGGTTTTATTTCTACTAGAACGATCTTTAGTTATCTTAATGTTAAAAAAGGGATGATTTGATTTATGTGTGAGGGGGTTAATAATTTGCGTGAGATTACCATAGTCTTTGATATTATCACTAAACCCAAACGGATAAGATGTCATAAGAAGTTTAATACAAAAAAGTTCTTTTTCTTTTAAAATATTGATATCCTTATTTTCTTCCAAGTTATCTAGAATCGTAATGTGGAAAGATTTGTTGTGGCATGCCAAATTAAAATGATGCATAGTAATTTCTTCCGACTACTTCTATAGTTATAGATGTTTCTCATACGTTCCATGATCCTATCTCTAAGTTTTCTAGTAGTAATACCTACATATTGTTTACCGCAAGTGTCACAGCTTATGCAGTATAAACACATGATGATCTACAGCTAGTAACATTATCCTTGTATGTAGAAATGCAGTACTTAGTCGTATGACAATTAATAAAATTCTCTTTGTTAATAATCATACAAAGTTTACAAGAAGTATCACAATTGTTACCTGTGTTACATGTACCAAAATTTTTTATATATATTATACCTGCCGTTTACCTTGTACTTATAAAAATGCTGCACCTGAAAATAGGGATTAAGGTTGTTGGTAGTTGTGAGTGTGGTTGTTTTTGGCCCTGATCAAACGTTAAGGATGGCCCAGTCCCTAACGAGTGGGAAGGTTACCGAAGTTTTGGAGGGGCTGCCTCCCGGGGTTGGCGCGAAACCCCGGGAGGCAGTCCCGAAAAATAGCTATGCCGGAGGCGTAGTACTTACCCTCCCTTGCCAGTAGCTACTTGTGTAACTCCATCGGCATCGCTAAGAGGATGGAAAGAGGAGAGAAAAAAGTAAACCTACCTAGATGAATACAAGGTAACGGCAGGTAATGAGCGTTCATAGAAATACAAATTTTTTATTCATAACATTATTTTTTATTATTTATTATTATTATACACAATACAGAATAGAAATACAAATAATTTATTCATAACACTGTTTGTTTTTATTTATTATTATGTTATTATTATTATTTTTCAATAAATTTTTACAATAAATAAATTTTTTTATTTTATGTTTATTTATTTACTTATCACTAACTAATCAAATTTATGTTTCTATAATATTTGTTTATTATTGAACTAATTAAATTTATGACTGTATAATATTTTTATTTATTTATTTATTTTATTATGTTTTATATTTTATTTATTTTTCTTCAATTTGTTTGCTTATTTCATTTTATTACTATTAGGTTGTAACGAAATAAATGGCACTGAACCACTGTAAATTTAAACAGTTAATATCTTGGCTTGTAGGCAAGTTTATTAATCGAAATAAAAACCTTCTGATTCTACACATCTTTGCCAACGTGACACAAGCTTTTTTATCCCAGTAGCATAAAAATCAGAAGTTCTGGAATTGACGAAATCTTCGAAGGCACTTTCGGCATCCTGTTGGTATTTGAATATTTTCCCTACAAAGAAGTCGCCAAGATGCTTGAAGAAATGGTAGTCTGTTGGGGATAGGTCGGGAGAAAACGGAGGATGTGGTAGAGTTTCAATGCTCAGCTCATTCAATTTCTGCAACGTCATTCGTGCTACATGGGGGCGAGCATTGTCGTGCAGAAGGAGAACTCGCCTTCGGTTTACCAAGGCCGGCCGGATATCCTTCAACTTTTTCATCATTTCTTCAATTTCAATGCAGTACTTCTCTGCCGTGATGGATTCACCGGGAGGGAGGAAGCTGTGGTGAATAATTCCCAGCGAACACCACCATACTGTCACCATTACTTTCTTTTGGTGCAATTCCGGCTTCGCAAAAACCTTGGGGCACTCATCGCTGTCCACCCACTGTGCCGATCGTCGCCTGTTGTCGTACATTATCCATTTCTCATCACAGGTTACGATGCGATCAAGGAATGGGTCTGTTTCGTTCCGTAGAAGCAGTGCGGACGAGATCTCATATCGTCGGTTTCTTTGCTCCTCAGACAGCTCGTGAGGCACCCATCTTTCCAGCTTTTTGGTCTTTCCAATTTCCTTCAGATGCCAGGCAGCTGTGTTGTGACTGACGCCAAGAACCTTCGCTATCTCCCTGGTACCTTTGTGTGGATCCTCCTCTACCACATCTCTCAGCTTGTCCTCATCAACATCACTATGCCTCCCACGACCTTCATGTTCTTCCAAGCTCTCATCTCCATTCCGGAACTTCTGATACCAACGATACGCCGTCCGAATTGTGGAACATCCTTGACCGAATGCGGCGTTGATCTTCTCGTCCGCCTCCTTAGCTGTAGTGCCCAGCTTGAATTCATACAAGTAAATGCCTCGGATTACCCTTTTGTCCATCTGCAAAAAAGTCAATAAAACTCTAAAGTTTTCCCAATTTTACATAGAAAATTTGGTACTCATCGGTAGAGCAAAGTTTGCGCTTCTAAATGATATGCCACATGTTACGGTTTGTTCTTGATCAAACGCGTAAAGACGCGCCAAAAAATGGCGCGAGCCAGTGCCATTTAATTCGTTACAACCTAATAGTAATTTTTTATAAATATTATTTTATTTTTATTTCTATTTATATATTTATTTATTTTATTTTCTATTATACATACATATACATGTACCCGTATATTTATATATTTTATTATTTTCTAATAATATATTCTATTTAAATAAACTTAATTTTCAAGTTACCTGATAGTTATTATAATTTTTATTTAAATATTTAAATATTTAATGAAAATTAAGTTTTACTTAAAAAGGTAATTTTAATATATTACTATGCATATAATACTTTACTTTGATACTTTGATATCAATTAGGCTAATAATAAAAAGTATTATTAGCCTAATTGATATTTTTAAATTTTGTTTGTATACAATTACAACTAAATTAAAATGACCCGTGTTCACGTGTAATAACATGTGCATACATACATAATGTTAAGGGGTTACACAGAATTGTGAAACATTTATAAATGAAGTAGAATAATTAATAACGGTTGGTGGGTTCCATAAAGTTCTAGCAGAATCAATCGATCTATGAAGCCCATGCTGGATTTTCCAAAAATCAATAGATGTGGCTCATTCCGATTAAGCTTCTTTCGCGCCTGCACCAAACGCTCGGTCAGTTGTAGAAGAGAGCTCATATTTTCTAGAATAAAGAAAAAGGGATAAGAGGTGGCGTTAATCAACCGCTTTTGGGATGCTCTACGCATTCAACTTCGAGGTATGTGGCAGCAGTCACAAGCAGAGCCTCCAAGTGGCGGTGAGCTTTTGCGATGCAATTTTTATAGGATGTAAGGTCCCGTGTAGGGAGTACAAAACCATAGTTACTTTTTTCGGAATGCTCTTCTGTGGTCGAAAACAAGCGTGTGGACGCGTGAGCGCGAAGTTCATCACTCCCTGCCGCTCCGTACTAGATGTGGTCGGTGGCGTAGTGGTAGTGTTGTAGCTTCGCAGGAGCAAGGTCGTGGGTTCGATTCCCTTGTACTGTTGTTTTTGCACTTTGCGATTTATCGTCAGTGGGACCCTCTATCCCCATTTCCAACACATTTTTGAACAAAAACATGGCAACAAATGTCGTTTACGTTGTTTGGGGTGCTGGTCACTAATCTGGCGCCACTTTTTGACTTGCTTAACCTTGAAGTCAAAAATTCTCACCTTTCCACTTTCGAAAAGCTCGATGAACGTAAACGACATTTGTTGCCGTGTTTTTCTTCAAGAATGTGTTGGAAATGGGGATAAAGCGTCCCACTGACGATAAATCGAAAAATTCAAAAACACCAGTGCAGGGGGAATCGAACCCACGACCATGCTCCTTGAAGCCACAACATTGCCATTACGCCAACTGACCACATTGGGCTGGGTGGCAGCAGGGCGCCATGAACTTCGCGCCCATTCGTCTACACGCTTTTTTTGACCACTGAAGAGCATTCCCAAAAAAGTAACTGTGGTTTTGGACTCCCCACAAGGGACCCCACATCCTGTAAAAATTGCATCGCGAAAGATCACCGCCAGTTTGGAGGCTCTCCTTGTCTGTGCTTTATCCTTCTCAGACCGGCCTGGCACCAATTTACCATCACAGGAGGGATGGAAGGCTTGGCCTGTGCGGGAAATCTGAACCAAGGACCTAGAATCGGGTGCGTGCAACGAGCAGTTTCTCCTCGCAGTGCGCTATCGCGTGCCCATTGTGCTACCCCGCTTCTCTATAGTACTGATTATTTTTACAGACACATAACTGGGAAGCATTGTAGGTAACCCCTATTCGGGACGACTCCCCATCCATGCCTCCCACTCCTCCCAGTCTATTGAATGTCTCGATTCGAAGCTGGCGATTGGCAATTTTCGGCGAGAAATCAATTCTCTCGTACGTCACTACGCGTTACTGCCGACGCCGATCATCACTGCCGCTAATTGCGACTGATCGGTGGTGTTCGTCGGTAGCTTCGAACTGCGTGATGGCGCCACATGGCACTGCTCCACGGCAATCGTTGACCGCTGTGAGCGTTAGCGCATGGAAAGGAGAAAGGTCGATGTTAATCAATTCTTTGAGGGATGCGCCAGATATTCTGCTTCTACCAAATGTCGTGGAGGGAAGTTGAATGACTATTGGGTCTATACAATGTTCCGGTTTCGAGCCGATGCACAAGTCAGTGTTTTGTCATCCTTTGGGAAGGCGACTTCGAAGGGATAGGAAGTTTGATTGGCCTGTAAGGGGTCGGTACCAAAGGCTCGATTCGCTCTGCACGCGACACCTGCTTCTCTCCGGAGTGCGCTAGAAGACGCCCTGTCTGAAGAGAAAAACAGGAAATCCAAGGCTTTGATAAGCAAATAAATGACAAAGGCTGCCGTTCGTTAAAACTTTTGGGATGCGCCACGCATTCTGCTTCTATGGGCTGTCCTGGAAACCATTTGAATGCGTATTTGGCCTATACAATGACCTTTGGTGATCAGCCGATGCACAAGTTAGTTTTTCATTTTTTGCTTAAGCCTAGAGCGGCTGTTATAGAAGCTAGAAGCTGTTAGGAGGATGTTTAGTTGCGATCAAAACTCTTGAGCCAGGCGGGACTCGAACCCGCACCTTCCGGACAGCGATGCTCGCCTTGCACCACCACCACCACCACCACCATCACGCTTTCTATCTTCAATAACAGCCGCTCTAGGCTTAAGAGTGAAAACATCATTTCTACGAAGGCCTTCGGCTTGACCGGTCTAATGCTGATATCAGCGGCCTGCTCATCCCGATATCACGGGATGAGTGCTGATAGGTGAGATTGCTGGAAGACATCGTGGATGTTCTGTTCGGTCAAACAGCGGTGGTGGTGTAAGGCGAGCAACGTTGCCCGGAAGCAGAAAGTGCGGGTTCGAGTCCCGCCCGGCGCAAAAGGTTTGATCGCATCTAAACGTCCTCCTAACAGCACAAGTTAGTGTTTTATCCTTACCAGACGAGTCCGCTACCAACTCACCGACCTCGGAAGGATGAATGGGCTGGTTTGACTGGGTTGGAAATCCGAACCAGGAACCTGAAATTGGCTGCTCTCGGCAGTCGGCGCAACCACGTCCTCGGACATTGATAAAGCCTGACAAACCTAATACATTCTCTTCTGGGTAAATCAACTGCGATGCCGTGATGAAGTGAACGTTCAGACCCAAGGATACGGCGAATCGTTAGGGGGACTTTACATAATGATGACGACTGCTCTGAATTTCCCTTTCACGATCGTTGGGAGACAGCTCTGTGCATCAGCTCAGGGCAACTAAAGTGCAGCGAAGCATGCAGTCTCCCTCTTCTTTTCTCCTAGCTGTGCTGTGGCTGCTGCAGCAGTTTGCAGGAGCTGAGTGCATGGTTGCCGTTTGGCAAAAAAAAAGCCGTTTGTATCCTGCGCAAAGAGATAAGGAAAAAATGTCGGCGTTGATTGATGATTTTCTTACTGGATGAGCAAACCAGTACGTTTTTCTCTCATAAACGCTGGTACCCATTGGCCGACCTCAGAGGGATGGAAACCTTGGATTGCGAGAATGCACGATTTTCCGAGTTGAATTTTCCAACGGGTGCGTGGCACCGCAATCATTGTCCTTGTTTGGGTAATCAAACCGAACCTACCATTCCTGCGGACTCGGTGAATTCGCTCCATGCTTGTTGAAAAAGGATAAGGTCATTGTCTGCACCGAATAAAGGACAAGGAGGTCGGTGTTAGTCAATCATTTGTGGAATGCGCCACGCATTCTATAATGCTTCTGTCGTGAAGGCAGTTTGAATGCGTCACCTGTCACCTGTCGTCCCGTCGAACATCGACTTGCTCGAGCGGGCGCCAGCAGCGTCTCCGTTCGTCCCTGTCGCGTGCCAGAGTGGTCCAATGGATCCTCCTCGCTCGAGGGACACGGAGAGCGCCATATCACGGCTTTCACGAAGAAGTCCGACCAACGCGTTGGTGGGGTATTCTCTTGACATCCCGCGGAATCCAGTCTGTGACGGCTCTCGTCCAGCGGGTGTCTGCGAATCGCATTACGTGGCCGGCCCACCTAATTTTCGACGACTTGGCCCATGCGACAGCGTCTCTGATCTTCGAACGTCGGCGAAGCTCGGAACTGCGGCCTTCTCTCACTTGCTTGAGTCGTGTCACTCCGAGCATCGTCCTCTCGATTCCACGCTGCGCGACGCTGATCGCGTGTTCATCCTGCTTTCGTATGGCCCAGGTCTCTGAGGCGTATGTTAGGGCAGGAAGAACAGTGGGGTCGAATAGGTGGGCACGGAGTCGGACGTTCTTCGTCTTCTTCACGACTTCTTCGACGCTCTTGAAAGCTCCCCAAGCCGCTCGTTTCTTCCTGCTCAGCTCTGGTGCTAGATCGTTGGCCATGTTGACTTCGCGACCCAGATACACATAGCTGGAGCATTCGGAGATGTTCGTTCCGTTGAGCGAGAATGGGGCATCAGAAAGTTGTCCGTTCTTCATGAACATCGTCTTCGTAAGATTCAGCTGCAGTCCAACGCTTCCACATACACGATCGAAGTCGGCCAGCATTCGCTCCGCCTGACTGATGCTCGGTGTTATGAGCACGATGTCGTCAGCGAAGCGAAGATGGTGCAGTTGCCGGCCGTAGACCTTCACTCCCATGTCTTCCCATTCTAGTTCGCGCATGACGTTTTCGAGGGTGGCGCTGAAGAGCTTCGGAGATATGGTATCCCCTTGTCGAACCCCTCTCCTTACGTCGATGACGACGTCGTTGTAGAAAAAAACCTGATCTTGGTCGTGGATCCACTGTACAGCTCTCGAAGGACTCTGATGTACTGAGTAGGAACGCCCTGAGTGAGCAGGGCGTCGAGGACCGCTTCAGTCTCGACGGAGTCGAATGCCTTCTTCAGGTCGATGAACGTAAGGCACAGCGGCAGCTTGTACTCTCGCGACACTTCGATGATTTTCGTAATGGTGTGTATGTGGTCGATCGTGCTGAATCCTCTCCGAAATCCTGCTTGCTCGCATGGCTGTCCTTCGTGCAACGTTCTGCTGATCCTATCCTATTATATAAAGCGGAGAGGCATGAATCACTGACGGTCAACGGGTGCTAACGCTGTCAACAGGTGCAAACGCTGTCAACGGGTGCTAACGCTGTCAACGGGTGCAAACGCTGTCAACGGGTGCAAACGCTGTGAACGGGTGCAAAGAGGTAAACAGTGGCAGGCAGCCACTGCTGCCGGTGGTGTTTACTACCACGAGGTGTTTACAACCATGACGCTTCCACTGCCGGGTGGTCACCAAAGGACACCCACTTGATGAGATTTCGCAAGACGTCCCCACGACTATGACGAGCCGCCGCTGCCGGGTTCAGAGGACACGTGAAGCGTTGCGGAAGAGGTCTGCACCGCGGCATGGCTCACACCTCATGACCTGCGATGGAAGCCGTCGATGCGCTGCACCGCTTGCTTCTGCCTTGCGCGTTCTTGCCAGTGTGTTCTTCTTCATCCACCTCCCTACACATTAGCAACAGCATATGATGGCCTAAGGCGTTTCGACCGTGCACTTTCCGGGGTGGGTGTTGCATGATTTTCACGTCGAAATGAACACCTTTTAAATCAAATTGGACAGTTTTCAAACCTAATTGGATACTCTTCCAAGCTGCCCGATGAACTCTGAAATCAAATTTAACGTCTTCCAAATCGAGACGAGCTTCTTACAGGTTAAACTGCAGGGTCTTCAAGATGGTTAGAATATTTATTTAATTTTTGAGAAAAAATTGCATCGAAGGACTGGATTGCGCCATGCGCTCGAAAAGTTCAACGTGACGTTAGTTTGATGGACTCGCACGCAATCGGTCCGGGTGGGTGTTGTGTGATTACGATGGCCGACGCAAAGCCTATCAGGTAAATATTGGCTTCCCTTCAGACCCTATATCGATCGATATTATTGATAGTTTCACCTGTGTTATTGGTTCTCTCTCAGACTTAATCGATCGGGTGGGTATTGCGTGATTAGCTCAGATCGCGATCAGACAATCTATCCCGTCTCGATTTGGAAGACATTCAATTTGATTCCAAAGTTCACAGGTCACAGCAAAAGACTGGATCGCGCCATGCACACAAAAAGTTCAACGCAACGTTTATTTGATCGACAAAAAAAGTTAGAATATGTGTGTCTATTACAATTATTTGTGTTACACCTTTTGCAGGTGTGAAACTGCATGAAAACAGAAATTTTGCTATCAATCGAATGAAAATTGCTAATTTTCAGACGGGGCACGGCGCACTCTCTGTTTTAGCAATATAAAGTGGCCGCTTTTTTCCTCTTCAAAACAAGCTTTAATTCACTGTTTTTCCTCGACAAATAAAACTTTTAAAATTTTCATACTACGTGTTCTCTCATTGGGAACTAAATTAAAACTTCAATTAAAGTTATACTAAAGTTTTTTTTCGAACAAAAATTATCCTAACACTTTTGGAGAGTCCTCTTTAGTCTAATGTGAATGATGCATATTTCAAATTGGAAGAGTTCTCTTTGATTTGAATAGTCTTACCAGGATACTATCTCAACGGTAGGTCGGAACGGCGCAAGTGTTGTATATGGGCAGAACCGCCTCTCTCTGGGTAGTAACAAACTGCAGGTATTCGACCCCAATACAACTCTGCGCAGAGTTGTATTGGGGTCGAGATACCTGCAGTTTGTTACTTCCCAGAGAGAGGCGGTTCTGCCCATATACAACATTTGCGCCGTTCAGACCTACCGTTGAGATAGTATCCTGGTTAGACTAGCTTAAAAGAGTGTCCAATTTGACGTGAAAACTGTCCAATTTGATTTCAGAACTGTCCAACTCGACGTGAAAATAATATATATCAACCGATATATTGACGTTTCTCTCTGACTTAAACGATCGTTGTGGATGTTGCGTCATTAGCTCAGACCTCGAGCTCAGACAATCTATATCAACGGATATATTCATATTTCTCTCTGACTTAATCTACCGGGGTGGGTGTTGCTTGATTATGGTCCAGATCTATGAAGTCTGAGAGAGAAACGATAGCACTACCTGAACGATCGATAATATTGGTTGATAATGATCGTCTGAACGTTCTGTCAACCCCTGCCACTCAGACTTCATCGATCGGAGTGGTTGTTGCGTGATTAGCTCAGAACTCAATCAAACAATCTAGCTCGTCTCGATTTGGAAGACTTTCGATTTCATTTCAAAGCTGACAGGCCACATCAAAAGACTGAATCGCGCCATGCACTCAAAAAGTTCAACGCAGTGGGTGTCCCGCGATTATGATAGCCGACGGAAGGCCGACCACGTAAAAGGTGTTTCGATCGGGCAGTCGATCCTACTATAGTCGCTATCCATTTTTGAGCGTCAGTATCGGTTCTCTGCAGACTTCATCGATCTGGGTGGGTGTTCCGTGATTATGATGGCCGACGGATGGTCGATGGCCTATGTTATATTTCGGCAACGAGTCGCCGACGTCGCAGGCGGCGTCGCCGGGAACTCCTCTGATGGAGTCTTTTGATTATTGGTTGGTTCTTCATTCCCAGCACTGCCATCATCTCCACCGTACCTTGAGTTACCAAATGGAGAAGTACAAAAACACCCGTCCGGCGGACACCACTAGTGTCATTTTTAATCTCAACGGTCTATTATGGTTAGTCTCACAACCATTACCTAATGCTGTACGAAAATCCGTTCAGCTTGCTGGAACGCTGAGTGTTTGAAGAGGGAGTGCGAGCCCAACGTTACCTTACGTTCCCTTTCCCTTTGTCACCTTTCTTGCTTCTCTGTCGTTCTCACCCGTTTTATTCGCGTTTTCTAGGCATTTTGGCGTTCTTGCCGAGCAAATAACGCAAAACAAAACTGTGAAGAAAACTGAAAACGGGAAGAGAACAGTGAAGAATTGCGAATTAACTGATACTGAGCAGCCAAAATATGAAAGACGGCCTTGAAACAGAAAATACAAAACGGCTGTAGAGAAACTGATTCAAATAAGTAGTGTTTCCCCGCTTTCTCAAAAGATACAGCAAACATCGCTTTTTCGAAATGCACCCACGCTTTTGATTTGGAAATTGTTCACTTTGTTCTCAAGAACATACCTACTTCGCGCGCTGGATTACTAAGCTACTTCTACCTGCCCAGATCCTCCGATTTGCAGCGAGGGCCAGAGCAGGTCAGCGAAGAATGTTGGGAGGACCTACACTTGATTCGACTACGCCTTCAATCAAGTCTTGCTCCTTGGTCCTCCATTTTCGGCAATGCTTTGACCAGTTTCCATACTACAGTATGCAGGGGAGAATAGTATTATTTGTCCTAAGTTACACTTTCCGAAATTCATCACTCGTGGGATAAAGCACGACGACTGGACAGAAACGTCAGACATTCGATTAGGCTTGACGAGCTGCAATGTGCTGTGAACAGAACCTTAGACGGAGCAGGAGCGCTACTGACATTTTCGTGAGCACTGGGATTGACTGATACTCAACAAGGCGTCAATCGATCTGTAGGAGGCGTTCGTTTCAACGTGTTCGACTTCGACGCTAGGGATGCTTCCTTATCCAGCGTTGGTTGCCGGCGAAGCCGGCGACCGGCGCTGGGTGAGGAAGCATCCCTAGCTAGGTTTGGGCTGCGTTCCTAGCGTGGCCCGCCATACCCGAAGCCGGCGAAGCCGGCAAGCCTGGAGTGGCCCGCACGTCCAGCGTACGGCGCCGGCGAAGCCGGCGACGGACGCTGGATGAGGAAGCATCGCTAGCTAGGTTTGGGCTGCGTTCCTAGCGTGGCCCGCCATACCCGAAGCCGGCGAAGCCGGCAAGCCTGGAGTGGCCCGCACGTCCAGCATACGGCGCCGGCGAAGCCGGCGACGGACGCTGGATGAGGAAGCATCGCTAGCTAGGTTTGGGCTGCGTTCCTAGCGTGGCCCGCCATACCCGAAGCCGGCGAAGCCGGCAAGCCTGGAGTGGCCCGCACGTCCAGCGTACGGCGCCGGCGAAGCCGGCGACGGACGCTGGTTCAGGATAACTCGAGTGAACAGCTTGTAGACTACGGACAGCAGGCGGATCGGGCGATAGTTGCCAATGTCGTGCACGTCTCCCTTCTTGTACAGCAAGACGGTCCTGCTGGTCTTCCACTGAGATGGAACCTTGCACTCCGACAGGTAGCGTGTGAAGAGCCGCGCCAAGGTGTTGAGAGCGCTGGCGGGAGGTTCTTCAGATATTCGGGTCTGATCCTGTCGGGACCGGGTACTGTACGCTTCTTCACCGACGAGATGGCGTGTCGGATTTCGGAACGGAGAACAGAGGGGACGACGTATCCATCCTGCGGAAGATGGCATGGGGGCAGGTGGACGTGGCTATCGAAGAGATCGGAGTAGAAGTTGTGGATGACCTTCTTCCAGAAGGACCATGGAGAAGGTCATCCACGACTGAATGCGTAATTGGCATATAAATACAATGACCCCGGTGGCCAGCCAGTGGGCAAGTCAGTGTTTTATCCTTTGCAGAGAAATATGGCGTCCCTTTACTACAGAGAGATGGAAGGCTTATATGGCCTGGGCGTGAACTAAACTTTTTACATTTATGACCCTTTAACCACTGAATATAATACTTACATGCCTCCTGAGACAATCCCATGAAGGCTTTTGCTTTAATGTTCCCTATAGGTGAAGCTGCTTTAAAAAAACCGGCCGAGGTCAAAAACGAGCCGAGGTACCTGTTGAGTAAAATCTGCTCGATCGCTGAGTTGACTATGCTTTATAAATTCGATCCGATCGAAAATCTTCTGATAATTGGATGACTCAAATAACGGCAATTTTGCGGACCCCGGAATTTTTGGATGATTCGGCTAGGGTTACCCGAATCGGATAGCCGAAAAGGATTCATTCGGATCCAAGGTAGACTATGCTTACCATGGAATAGCGAAAACCCTACCTATTCACTGCTTTTCAATGCCTGGCTTATTCATAGCTTGAATCGGTTTGAAGAAACGGTATCCGACAATTTCAAACCACATGTGACGAAGCCGGCCAGCAGAACTCTGGAGATTTCTATTCCAGAAAGAAGCTAGAAGAGGATTTCGAGCAGAGGTCGATCTTGTTTGAAGTAACAACCCTATACTCTTATGGGCGGTAAATCAATGAGGCCTACCATTCTTAAGAA
Organism: Heligmosomoides polygyrus bakeri; assembly: GCA_947359475.1. Lineage (NCBI taxonomy): Eukaryota > Metazoa > Nematoda > Chromadorea > Rhabditida > Heligmosomidae > Heligmosomoides > Heligmosomoides polygyrus. The sequence continues at coordinate 96,859,958 of OX375867.1, read as the reverse complement.
TTTCAGCTCAGCTACCAAATCCATAGTTTCTGGTCACCTGTGCATTGGAAACACTGGCACAAGGCGAATTAAACCACGTAGCTACACTGAACCCTGTGGCTGTTCAGTGGTTCCATTGACGCCCAATTAGCTACTGGTACTCCCAGTGTCTCTTCGTAGTGGAGACTACTAGACAGCTGTTGCGCGGTAACAACGAACACAGCCTTTAGAGCAAGTTTATTAACAAAAGGGCTTAAGAAAACGAGCAGCTGAAGAGCTCATGGAGAATCGTGCAAAGAGGCCCTGGTCGTTCGAATCGGTCCTTGTATGCATAATCATATCGGGCGTTGCTACCTCGCAATCGTTAGGGCCTGACCTGCCTATCCGGAGGATACGGCGTATCCGCCGGCCTCACTGGTGGCGGCAGACCCAATACCACAACCACTGGCCTTCCCGAGAAATTTATGGATTCTGAGCGTAGTCGAAAGTACCTCATTAGTCGCCTGAACACCTGTCACTGCCACCTTACCGTAAATCCTTCGATGTTTGACTTCGAACCAGGTGCTATCGTGGTGTCGTGATGTCGGCGTAGAATGGACTTCTTAAGGTCATTCGATCCTTCCTTTACCCAGGCGGTAGTGGTTCGCTCGTCTTGCTGAATGCGTGATATTTGATACCTTACTCCACCCAGCTGTCATGCGATACTGCGATACCCCCTTTTTGAAGCTGGTAGATAGCGCAGGGTGCTGCCTTGTTCATGCCTTAGCCCTTTTTGGGGCATTTCCCATAGCTAGGCTTCTTTTTCAGCGTCAGTCGCAGCATAATTGCAGTTCTCCAGATGGCGTGAGACTGCCGTCCTCAGACGGAGAATTCCCAGAGAAGTGCTTCATCGTGTATCGATCGGGTCCCACGCTGAGTGTGGGCTAGTCCGTCGGTGCGCCGCCAGCCAACGACATCGTGCTTCGTGGCCGGGCCCGCTTCTCACGTCGTCGTCTGCCCACCCTGGTGACGACGACGGATCGAACCGTGCGAATATCCACCCTCCCAGACCCCATCCAGTCGTCTGAGGAGTTTTTCGTCGACAGAACGGCCGACGACCGTTCCCACAATTCGGCGCTATGTCAGCTGACTCTGCTGACCCCCGCTATCAGTGAGCGCAATCGCACCGGGTGGTCTTTTCCTACGGAGTTGTTCGTATCGGAATTCTTTTCATGCGCCTTTCGTGTCATTGTCAGCGTTGTGTGGTTTGGTAGTATGGTTTGTACGACGCGAAATTCTGAGCCGGATTCTGCTCCAAAATGCTCCGAATCCGTTTGTTATGGTACGCGACCAACGTTTTCTGCTTCTGTGATTTCCTAGTCGGTAGGGGCAACCACAAATTGCCAATGGCGTACGTCATCCCATTTCACATAGCCACATTCTCTGAATTTAAATGACAGCCCTGCATCGTAGAGCCGTAGTTGAAACTCTCCTAAAAACTCAAGGCATGGGAACGGAGGCAGTCACTGTGTGCTCCCTCCGATTAGGATAGATATCGCTATTGTAGCTAATATATTTCTGCAAAGGTGCACATGTAGTAGTCGGGGGAGGCGTCGTCTCTCGCTGGCACTTCGAATCTATGCTTACTAATTGTCTTACTTATTGGTCGCTCCTTGATCAACCGAGGCTTCCATTCGTCCGAGTCGATGAACTGGGACTACTCAGCAAACCTTTCTTCAACATATCCCGTAGGAATAAAATGCGCGGCGCATTCCACAAGGTGATTAACACGGCATCTATCTGTGTTATTCTTCATCCATAAAAGGATTAAAAATAAACTTTTAGCAGGGACTGATTATATTCATAGGAACCTCGGTTTTCGTTCTGTAGTCTTCGTTTTAGATGGTTATTTTCCTTTTTTGGCGTTAACCACTTTTGGTAGTGCGGTCGAAGGAAGCGCCGGTTTTCGCGTGCCCTCTGTTCCAGGTTCTTGATTCGGAATTTCCGCCCAGGCCAACTAAGCCTTCTGTCCTTCTGGAGTCGGTGAATTGAACCAGACTTGTCCGGAGGGATAAAACACTGACTTGTCCATCGGCTGGCCACTACACATTGGATCCGAATGAATCATTTTGCAGGGTTACCTGAAGTATTTGTTTTTGTTACTTTCCCTTTGTAAGCGATTTTATATAACAGGAACTATGCGGTAGGGTAGTATTATGCTGAGTAGCTATGCTTTGGAGCAACAATCTTTCTTGCTCTGTCTTTGGTACCTACCCAGGCGTTCGCACCCTATTCGCATTCCCGTTTGCGATGTTCGAATTGCTCTTGGTGATACTTGGCTCCCCTTGCATGGCTGGTTTACACGTTTTTCTATGGCATATTCTTCTCTGCGGAATAAGTTGCGGTGGTGGCGTTTCCTCCGATAACTTCTTCTCTCATGTTTCACGATTGGTTATAGCTATAAGTTGAGTTCATTTATTATATGGACAAGTGGCATAAATCTGTGCACATTTCTTAATAGGTTGACGGACAGTCACGGACAAGCAGGCCGGCAGCAATCGTCACTCGCTGGTTCCTGATGTTCATTCATCACGCGGACATATTCAACGATTTTTGCACAGAATTGTAACTGGCGGTGAAGAATAGTGTTTGTACGGTCAACCAGGGTTCTAGTGCCTTAGTCGCACTAGAAGCCTGGTTGAAAGCAAAGAGAAGAAGGTGCCAAAAGTGCTCATCCTTGTCGACCTAGCACTGCTCCATTTTGATGACCTGAAAATTAGCAAAAATTTAAACGGCCGAAGAACAAATCATATATTCTGGTAGAACAAGAAATGCACTTTCGAGTGTCATATCACTCGTCATATAAAACGGAGCAAGACAGACTGAACAAGGAGAAGGAGTTGTTGGTGAAGATGATTTTTCTCTTTTTAGAATTTTGTTGATAGTCAATAGAAATCAATAAACGCGACCGAATTCTTATAGAGCAAGACATTCTCTTTCGAACGACATGTAACACCGAGCAAAAAAGTCCTACCACAAAGCAGGAGTTTCGGTAAAAGATCGGACGGAAAAGTCGAACATCCCAATTTGATGACCTAAAAATCAATAAAGGACAAATAACCAAATAGGACCAACACGTATTCTTGTAGTACAGAACATTGTCTTCCAAATGCTATAAAAAACTGCGCAAAAAAATTACAAACCTAAGCGGAGAGAGCAAGTGCGCAAATGGCTAATTTTTCACTTTTTCACTTTTTACTTCAACGACCTAAAAATTGACAAAATTCATGATGAAAAAAGAATTGCAATGAATGCTCTGATAGAGAAAATCATTCTCTTTCGAAAGCTGTGCAGCGCTATGCAACAGACCGCCGTCGAAATTCTGCAGTGAATCGTTGAAAAAAAAAACGGCAAGAACTTACGGGACAACCTAATACATAGCGCTATGCAGTACTCTACAAGTGCCACAGGTTCCAGGTCCTGTTATCATGGGTTAGCACTTCTACGGCCCCATTTGCCTCATTCTTACATGGCCTACTTTTATGCTACCTTTGAACACGGTTCTTCGTTGGCACTCTCTGCAGGCTCTTAGAATGGAGTCGTGTTTAGCGATACATCCCGCTTCCTCCTGCGCCATATTTCGGCTCGGATTGGTGGCATCGGATCCAGATTTCACTTACTAACGTTCTCAGATCTTACTCCGTGGCAACATCCCCACATTGCAGTTTATCTGCCGGAGTTTGGTGTTTGCCCATTTTCCTTCTATGCTTGGGTATTTGAGGTATTGCTTCCATGAAGGGCCTTTATCATCACTTTGATTATTTCTCATATCTGCTCTTTTTCCTGCCTTCTCGCTTATCTTTTATAGTTTTGTCAGTCTGCAGTTTGTTTTACCGTTTTTCCTCCTCATTTATCCATGTGTTTTGCACGTCTTCTTAGACGTATCATTCATAAATAAATAAATAAATAAATATCCTATTCGGATCCGAATCAAATATCCGAGGCCCGCAAAATCGCTCTTATCTGGATCAGCCAAAAATCCGGATTCTGCGAAATTAGCTTTATCCGAATCATTCAATTAGCCGAAGATTTTCGACCGGATCCAATGTATAGTGGCCACCGAAAGTCATGGTTTAGGCCAAATACGCATCCGAAATGCAGTAAAAGTGAAATGCGTGACGCATCTCAAAAGGGACTGATTTTTATCGAATTTTTGGTACTACAACATTCTCATTCATATGCTCTAGCGCAGTAGGTTCGATGTGCTTTTTGAATTATCACGACAAGGGTAGCTTATGACGCTAAACAATCCCTTTGCGGGATGTGCCATGCATTCCATTTCTAGGTGATTTCATTGAGGTACTCTAAACGCGTACTCGGCCTAGTACAGTGAGTTGCGGCGGCCGGCCGATGGTCAATTCAGTGTTTTATCCTTCCGAGGCAAGTCTGATACCAACTGAATCCAGCAGGGTTGGAAGACTTGACTGATATTGGCAGGACCCGAACCAAGAACCTTACCAGACCGGGTGCATGCGGCAGCCATCTCCACGTTCATCTGCGCTACCACGCGTCCCGCCAAAGTGTATAAGAAAATGAAAACAAATGAGGTGCGGACTTAGCCCACTCCGTGGCAATGTACCTAACCATTATCACGGCCAGGCTGTTGCCCTCGCTTCGCACCCGTTTCTTCTGTGAAATGTCGTTTGTGTGACACGCGGCGGAGCTGCTCGGCGAGGCGTTTCATCAGCGAAATGAGTTCGGCCGCGGTGCAATTGGGGCCTCACATCGTCGTCGTCCTCGTGGTCGTCCATTCAGAAGAGCCTTTATTGAAGGCCTCGGCGACTACGTTGACCTTTTCCGCCGCTGAAACATCCGCACTTAATGGCCATTGTCCTCGCTGGTGGCGTTTCTGAGTACACAACCTCGGCCAATGCTGGCCGTGCCCGACGTGTGGCCAATCTAGGCCACTTCCTTGTTGACCGCTTTTTCCTGGCGAGCAGTGTTCAGGTTGTTTAGGCTTCCGCCCGGAGCTGGCTGTTTATTCCTTCCAGACGGAATCTCGACGTTTGTCATTTCAGGGGACTCAGATGTTTATCCCGGGCTGTGAGAGTTTATATAACTGGCTGGAGAGGCTCTAATTTACGATTAATCATCCCTTGCACGATGAGGTGGCGTCGTGTACATGTACCTTTTTTTTCGAAACGAATACACCTGTTTCGTCATGCGATGCAGCTGGCTATCTTCGGATGTTCTATTTGTCAAGACTTCTGAACATGATGAATCGTTCTCTGAACGATGAGCTGCTGCTGCTGCTGAAAACATGTTCCGTTCCCATGATACCCATCGGAACCGCATCCATGTAGACTACGCCCTGCCTTGGATGCGGTAGTAGGCTTGATTTCCTTATCGCTTTACAGAATTTTCATGAAAAATTGTGTAAAAGTATAGTATGAGCTTTGCAACGATGTTTTGTTGCGATCAAAACTTCTAGCGCCAGGCGGGACTCGAACCCGCACCTCCCTCTGACCGGGCGCGAATGCTATACGCCATTACACCACCGAGGCCGTTTGATCAAACGCAACATCCACATCAGGGGTGCACACAAAATTCTGCTCGTTAAATTTTTTTAACGAAATTTTTTAACGGAAAATTTTCGTTAAATTTCCGGTAAATCGTTAAATTTCGTTAAAAATGCTATTAGCTGCAAACTATTATTTTAAGTAAGAAAAGTCAAGGAAAACGTTGTACGTTCCAACTCCAACCCAACGGTTAATGTTCAGGGAATGGAGTGTAAGACGGCATTGTAAAATAAACAATTCACTATCAACAAAGTGTGGACAGCCCCATAAACAAGACGTCAGCAACGAATTATCTACAGGGTGTGGAATAAGAACGGGTACGGAATTATCATTCAAGGTAACGGTACTTAGTGGGCTGATGCCCGCATCACACAGGCAAGGCATCTTAAAATGCGCAATCAGGCAGACCCCGGAGTTCCCTCTCTTAGTTCTTTGCGAAACCGTTCTGTATTCTATGAGCATATACAATCTCGGTGCGGGTACAAGCGCACTAAGTACAGAAAGAATTAATATAGATACAACTATATCTGGTAGATCTTTCCAAGTTAGGGTAAATGATGCATTTTCTGAATGCCTTCCTATTACAAGCGGCGTCCCTCAGGGTGGTGTTTTGTCCCCGATCCTCATTTCCATACATACCTCTGAAATTCCATCCTTGGTTAATCAGCTTGGTGTTTCATGCAAAATGTTCGCTGACGATATAAAAATTTATAAGAATATTGCGTTCGAGAAATCCATCTTGCCCTTCAATCAGAAATAAGTATAATTGCGGATTGGTCATCAAATTGGGAACTTCCACTGTCTCCGCAAAAATCACAAGTACTTCATCTAGGACAGCAGGTAGGTAGATATCCTTACTACATTGACGAGATGCAAATTAGTAGTACAGCTTCCCTGCGTGATTTGTGTTTTATGTTGGACACTCAACTTTCGTTCAAGGAACATATTAAAATAATATCCAAAAAGGTGAACGAATTGTGAACAGTCTCTTCAAATGTTTGCGAACAAATTCAATACAACACCTATTAACTGCTTATAAGTCGTATGTTAGACCAATTCTAAAATATGGCACCACAATTTTCAATCCAAAATATAAGCGAGAAATTGCGAGGTTTGAATCTGTGCAAAACAGCTTCACAAGAAAGCTTTGGATATGAGAACATGGCTATGATTACAACACCATTCCTTCACCGGCTTCACGGAACAGATTCTTCAATCTACATTCCCTTGAACGTCGTAGGAGAAGATATGATTTAATTACGATATATAAGATGTTAAACGCTTTTTCTCGTACTTCACTTCAGGAGTTCTATACCTTTTCTTCATCGAACACAAGGGGTGGCCAGTGGAAGATTCAATTTTCCAGAGCAAAAAGCAATATACGGTCTAAATTCTTCACTTGCCGTGCTGGCTCTGAATTTTTGAAGTTATCTAAAAAACACATCATACCCAATTCATTAAAGCAATATAAAAAAAAACTTCTTGACCGATATCTTCAGGATGCAGCTTAGTAGTTTTCATATTTACGATCGGTTCTTGTTGCCTACTTTGTTTTTTTTCTTGTTTACAATGACTGTCACTTGTGTATATAATGACATTTGTTGTTCTTATTGTGCATGGTTATCCATGTAGTGATAAATAAATAAATAAATAAATAAACTAAAAGCCTATCAGTAGAATGTTAACACGTTGTCGAACACGATTTTCGCATGCTTTTTGCGCGGAATCAATCCATTTTTTCAACGCCGGGATCGTGACACGACATCATATCATACGGTCCCACATTGCCGAAAAATGGTATGACACGTCGTCAACATGTTAACGTTCAGAAAAAGTAGCTCACCAAATTTTTGTAATTAGCGTTTTTCTAGAATCGTTAAAAAAGTCCAATGGCCAAAAACGTTCTCTCCCTCTCGACTGTTCCTGGGGTCGAGCAAAGTAATCTGGATAATGTTTTAACAGATTTGTTGAAGCCTGAGCAGCTGCTATAGAGGCTACATGCTGTTGCAGGATGTTTTGTTGCGATCAAAACTATTATGCCAGGCGGGACTCAAACCCGCACCTTATGCTTTCCGTACAGCGATGCTACGCCTTACACCAACGGCGCAGTTTGATCGCACGTAACATACGCGATATCCTCGAAGCGCATCAGCACTCACCCATCACATTGTTTCTAGTAAGCCTTAGCTTTACCGGCTCCATACTGATATCAGCTGCCGGCTCATCCCGATATCACGCTGAGAGCTGAAAAGCAGAAAGCAGAAGGTGGGGGTTCGAGTCCCGCCTGGCGCAACAGCTTGATCGCAACAAACAGCATATTCTAGGATAAGTAACGCCAAGTGAGGATAGGCCTATCTTACGAAGAGGTTAGACCACTATATTTGGGAATCGTTGACGTGCTTTGGGGCTCGGCGGAGAAATTTCTGGTTCCAAAATGCGTTATTTCCAAAAATTCAAATGCACCACAAAAACATGAGAATAACATGAAAACCTGAAAATGTTCTTTCTGAATTCAATAGTTTTTCAGGATCTGTCCTAATCGGGAGGATGAAGCATGCAACAATAGTGAGGACTAAGGGTGAAAGTGATAAACTCACTGAGAAAAAGGACCGTTAAAAATTCCGTTAAATTTCTAAAAACTTCCGTTAAGTCGTTAAGCCAGATTTTAACGAAAAATGCCGTTAAATCGTTAAATTCGTTAAATCGTTAACCGTTAAATGTGCACCCCTGATCCACATCTCGTGGGACCGCTCAGCACTCACCCGTATATCGGGATGAGCCGGGCGCTGATATCAGCATGGAACCAGTTAAGCTGATGGTCTTGATGGAAACAATTCAAATGCCTTGATTATGTTATAAAAATAATTTGAGTATGAGCTTTTAATGGCCGCGTGTAGCGTAGTCGGAGTAGGCGCCGGCTGTCGCTTGCACCCGATACCAGGTTTCTGGTTCGGATTTCCCGCCCAGGCCAACCAAGCCTTCCACCCCTCCGGGGTCGGCGAATTTGTACCAGACTTGTCTGGGAAGGATAGAGCGCTGACTTGTTCATCGGCTGGCCACCGCAATTTATTGTATGACCAAATACGCATTCAAAACGCCTCCACGACGTCCCGTAGAGCTTTATGAGCTTTAAAGGATAATAAAGGATAAAGGGGTGCGTTACTCAATCCCTTCTGGGATGCGGCACGCATTCTACTTCTACGGGATATCGTGGAGGCGATTTGAAAGCGTATTTGGCCATACAATGACTTGAGGTGGACAGAAGATGAACAAGTCAGCGCTGTATCCTCCGCAGACAAGTCTGGTACCAATTAACCGACCCCGGAGGGGTGGAAGGAAGGCTTGGTTGGCCTGAACGGGAAATCGAGGAATCTGATATCGGGTGCACGCGACAGCCGGCGCCTCCTCCGGCTGCGCCACACGCGCCCTCACCCTTTTAACATAATGTTAAATGAATAAAGGTTCCATTACAACACTCGTTTTATTTTCGCATACTCGAGAGAATGGTAGCTGAACTCTTCCAGTTCCTCTTATGTTTCATCATTGTAATATTTGGTTGTTGTTTTTTTTGCAACAATTAAGCATACTGATTCGCTCTTTAGAGGTGTATGCTCTTCAGCCGAAGGTTATTCTTCAAATAAGAGGGTATCTGCTGCTTAGAGGTGAAGAAAGAAATACTGACTGCCGTTGATAGATAGCAAACAGCACTGAACAAGCTTCGTTCCGTTGTATTTGTTAGGGCCGTGGAACTACTTTGAGCTTCTCTATCGGCGAGCACCTGTTTTCTATTAGAATGTGATCACTTTCATGTATTCCATGAAGACACACGTCATTCGATATGATCTGAGGTACGGTTGAACACCAAGCAGAAGCATGGCTTTCTGAGTCATTCAATTGCCGAAAGGTCTGAAAACTATTCACTTCTCCTGATTACAATATTGTCATTATTTTTTGATTTTATAGCATTTAATTTTCATTTTTATTAATTTTGTTTTTATTTTTTACTTTATAGAACATATAGCACCTGTCCATTTTCCCAGCAGTTTTTTGTAAAGCATTTTTACGCTTTCACTGAACGCGCAAAAACGTCGCTCCCAGAGTTGTTAGCGTGGCAGAATAAAAGAGATTTCGGAGGGGGGGGGGGGGGGTGGTCACCCTATAAAAAGTGTCACCAACACAAGAAAACGAGACAAGGCACAATGATAGTAAAGAGCACAAACAAGCAATGCTGTAGCTCTATTCCGTCGGCGGAGGAGAGCACAGATTTATGCCTATGTTATACTTCGGTGACGCTGTTATACTTCGACGCCGCACTGCGTAACAGCCCGCGTAACACTGTCGCCGACAACAGCGTCGCCGAAAACATACGAATCGATTAAAACGGAGAGCGCGCCGCTGAAAATTGTTCACACTCGAGCGCCGGCGTTGTTGCTCCAGCCGCTCTTCTCGCTCTAGTCGCTCTAGTTGCTGCTGTCGCCTGTTCATACTTCCGCGCGCTGCGCTCTTGTCGCTGTTCCTGCTGTCGCGAAGTACGAACAGGCCCTTAGGGAGAGGAAGGGACTCCAGGGTGTGGCCCAAGTGACGCTCCCGTATTAAAATTGCCTACATTCTGTAGTTCCCTCCCTTGTCCAATTAGGAAGCACATAAGACGCAGTGTTTGATAAACTTACAACCGGAAAAAACCCGTCTGAGTTATTCACCGTAGTTTCGGAGTGAAATTCAGGGAAATCATTACGGGACCTAGCTGCCTATCCCTCTGCTAATCAGTCGCTGCAGCTAGTGATATTTACTTGCATGCTTCTCCGGCGCAAATATGGTCGGGGGGGGGGGGGGAGAGAGGTTGCTTCTGATACTCAGAAAATTCCAAAGATCGTCGTAGCGTGGTTAATGTTCCTGATCCCTGACTCCAACGTATAAAGCCTGTAGTAAGGGCGTTCCATGGTTCATAAAGAGCGTGTTTGAATCGCGCGGCTGTGGGCGTTGCACCCCGGACAACTCGGACGGTTTTTTTCCCGGTTGTAAGTGTATCGGCGAGTATAAGACGCGGATCTATAATCGAAACGAAGAGATAAGACACCATTTACATTCGCTGTATGTAGCTATTCGCCACGCCGGCCCGCCGCGCCATGCTATGGTGACCCCCCCCCCCGGACCCTATTTGTGCCACAACGTTTTGTGCTCTACGAAGCTGGACTTTTTCCAGCACTGGTGCGCTCTACCGCTACGATGAACTGAGGTAGGCCATATTCGATGTGATTGGGCATACATGTGCCTTCTCGCCAAGACGGATAACCACTGAGTACATGGTGACCCCCCGAGCCTATTTGCGCCGAGATTTCAAGAGAAATAACTTGTTAGGTGTGTGGCTGTTCAATGGTTCCATTGACGCCCAATTAGCTACTGGTATTCCCAGTGTCTCTTCGAAGTGGAGACTGGCCGTTGGCTATTCCGCGGTACGAGGAACACAACTTAGATAGCAAGTTTATGGTGAACACAAAATCAATGGTAAGGCAAACAGTGGAGCTGCTGGAGCCGTGTCTGAGATCCTTGTCGCTCGAATCTGCTCCTTATATGCACATCCGTTCATCAGGGCGTGGCTAAATTCAAATAGAAGAGTGGAAGACGGTGGGGCAGGCGATGACCTCTCCCGACGGTGGTGTATCCGCCGGTCATTCCACCGTGGGCACCGTCAACAGCATGGATTACGGTAGGGAAGTGAGCCCAACCAGGGTCAAGCATGAGGTGCGATTTTTGAAGAAAATTTACGACCCCCTCCCCCTTCCGAAGCGAGTTTGTACGACCCCCCCCCCCCTTGTCTCTATCTCTGGTTTATTTCTTATCTGTCATAATTTTTCAATTGTTTATGTGATTTTTGTACCCATTAACAGGTTCTTCCTTCCAGGTGTGGCTTCAACACTGTAGAGATTCGGGCGCAGCGTCGTTCACTGAGGAATACATGTTTGTATTGACTGCTCGAATGATTTGATTATTAAAGCAAAGAATTGAATAAATCTTCTAATTCTGATTACTGTGCGGTAAAAAATAAAGATTTTCTGTCGGCAGATTTCGAATGGATGAAAGGTGTTGATTTTTTTTCAATTTTATTTATGATGTTATGGGAACGACGGCATTCTACCTGGAGAAGCGACATCTACGTCCAAAATTGTATTGTATAAAATTTGAAGTGTTACTTACTAATAGTGACTTAAGTGCTTTCCTTATGAGATTTTTTGAAGGGCTCTTCGAATCACTGACGGAGTCGCAGCACAAGGATGGACTTCTCGCGGAAATTTTTTTCTACCCTCTGAAGGAATGTACATCAGAGACTGAAATTGTACCATATAAAATTCTAAGCGGTGACTAGTGTACAATAAAAAAAACCAACCTTCTTCGCAGCGATCTTCGATATGATTAGGGCGAATCGTATTCAAAATGTTCGGTTTTCATGAAAACATTAATAATTTTCTTCCTAAAACAGACTACCTATGCAGTTAAAAATCTGGCGCAGAAAGTTTCCAGCTTTGACCAACGCAAAGTAAAAAAATCATGGTTTTCTGAATCGAACAAGTTGGACCGACCTGTGGTCAATACTGCACCGACGTCACTGGACCGACAAAATTTGACGTTCACAAAAATGACTATAACTCGGTAAGTTTTGCAAACATTGAAAAAGCCAACGGCTTTCTAGAAACTAGAAAAAAATTGCTTTCTAACCATGTAGGAAACGTTTTTCATAAGAGAGGTCTTCATACGCGGCGGGAGTCTTCGATTTTTGTGTGAAAAAATTGAGGTGATTTTGCATAAATAATCATAACTCGGTAAGTTTTTCGAGTTTTTAAAAAGCCAAAAGCTTTTTGAAAACTAGAGAAAATGCGCTTTCTTATCGTATATGAATCGATTTCAAAAAAGGGGATCTTCATGCGCGGCGGAGGGGTGCAATTTATGGCCGATTTTTGCAGAAATACTTGCCAAAAATCGCACACCCCCCGCCGCGCATGAAGATCCCTTTTTTCAAAACTCATTCATATATGGTAAGAAAGCGAGTTTTCTCTAGTTTTCAAAAAGCTCTTGGCTTTTTTCAATTTCAAAAAATTAAGCGAGTTATGATCGTTTTTGTGAAATCGTTCCAACGACGTCGGTACGAGATCGACCACAGAAACTGGGAACGACTTCACAAAAACGATCATAACTCGCTTAATTTTTTGAAATTGAAAAAAGC
>OX375867.1:96733376-96847002 GCA_947359475.1 Heligmosomoides polygyrus bakeri | reverse complement strand
GTCGATCTCGTACCGACGTCGTTGGAACGATTTCACAAAAACGATCATAACTCGCTTAATTTTTTGAAATTGAAAAAAGCCAAGAGCTTTTTGAAAACTAGAGAAAACTCGCTTTCTTACCATATATGAATGAGTTTTGAAAAAAGGGATCTTCATGCGCGGCGGGGGGTGTGCGATTTTTGGCAAGTATTTCTGCAAAAATCGGCCATAAATTGCACCCCTCCGCCGCGCATGAAGATCCCCTTTTTTGAAATCGATTCATATACGATAAGAAAGCGCATTTTCTCTAGTTTTCAAAAAGCTTTTGGCTTTTTAAAAACTCGAAAAACTTACCGAGTTATGATTATTTATGCAAAATCACCTCAATTTTTTCACACAAAAATCGAAGACTCCCGCCGCGTATGAAGACCTCTCTTATGAAAAACGTTTCCTACATGGTTAGAAAGCAATTTTTTTCTAGTTTCTAGAAAGCCGTTGGCTTTTTCAATGTTTGCAAAACTTACCGAGTTATAGTCATTTTTGTGAACGTCAAATTTTGTCGGTCCAGTGACGTCGGTGCAGTATTGACCACAGGTCGATCCAACTTGTTCGATTCAGAAAACCATGATTTTTTTTCTTTGCGTTGGTCAAAGCTGGAAACTTTCTGCGCCAGATTTTTAACTGCATAGGTAGTCTGTTTTAGGAAGAAAATTATTAATGTTTTCATGAAAACCGAACATTTTGAATACGATTCGCCCTAATCATATCGAAGATCGCTGCGAAGAAGGTTGGTTTTTTTTATTGTACACTAGTCACCGCTTAGAATTTTGTATGGTACAATTTCAGTCTCTGATGTACATTCCTTCAGAGGGTAGAAAAAATTTTCCGCGAGAAGTTCATCCTTGTGCTGCGACTCCGTCAGTGATTCGAAGAGCCCTTCAAAAAATCTCATAAGGAAAGCACTTAAGTCACCATTAGTAAGTAACACTTCAAATTTTATACAATACAATTTTGGACGTAGATGTCGCTTCTCCAGGTAGAATGCCGTCGTTCCCATAACATCATAAATAAAATTGAAAAAAAATCAACACCTCTCATCCATTCGAAATCTGCCGATAGAAAATCTTTATTTTTATCAAGTAATACCAACATCATTTAAAACTTTTTAAATATTAATTTTCAATACTTCGGTGAACGAATGAGAGACTCCACGCCTTCGTAGACATTCCTGGAAAAAACAGCTTATTAAGAATTAAAAACATCGCCTAAAAACCTGAAAAATAAGAGAGAATCCTCCGCCAAAACCGGAAGAGTACGACCCCCCCCCTCCAGACGAGGCCACAGTACGACCCCCCCTGCGATTCTCGCACCTCAAGCTTGACCCTGAGCCCAACCCAACAGGTGCTCTAAAAAACTATCCTAAATGCAGGAGTTATACAAACCTGATGGTACTCAAGACTTGTTCATTTTTCTTTTATTTCTTCTTTCTAGCTACAACCAATGTTAAGAAGCTTGCGTCCTGGGGGGCAGTTTACTTTAGACTATTCAAATCCAACTATAAACTTATTAACATTAACTAGCTAGTGCTGGGCTGCATAAAAAGAAAGCCCAAAAGATCCCATCAAGTACAGACTGGTACTCAGCTGACGCGCTCGGATGAGAATCCTTGCTCCGACGAATTTGCGTCATATTGATCGGAATTTTTTCATCAGCTCGGCTCCATTTTTTCGGGGTATTTATTTTTGGCGTTTTTACGCAAGTTTATAAGAGGGTTCATCTTGTATCTTTCCCATTCATCTGTTGTGAGCCACAGCAAGTTTAGGCGTTTTTCGAGAGTTTTAATGTGTGCGCAGTCGTGCTTAACTCTTCCATTTTAATGAAATTCTCTTCGTTATAAAGCTTGAAAAGGGTGGGCTTACCTCTCATGAGCTGCAGTTTTTCTAATTAGAATGCTTTATTTCGCTCTCATATAATTCGAGATCGCCTGTGATAACGCGGTTGGCGAAGATCGTTCGCATAATTCGAAGTACGAATTCGTTCTTTCCTTTTTCTGCGTTTTCATTAAGGAATGTAATCGTTATGGTGGATCTACAGAGCTTAACAAATCTGGGCACAAATAGTGTCGGAAGGGGGGTCACCCCTACTCAGTGGTTGTACGTGTTGGTAAGAAGGCACGTGCATCAGAAATGGCCTTCCTCAGTTCACTGTAGGAGTAGAACACTCCATTGCTACAAAAAAAAAAAATCCGGTTTAAAAAGCACATAGGGCTGTTCTACATGATAACCCCCCCCCCCCCCCACCCTCCCCCAACCCTATTTGTGCCCAAATATGTTTGAAAGTTCAGATAGCCCAGTTTAGTGGTGGGTAGGTGGGTATCTTGAAGGTGAACCACTTAGCTGCAAGTCTAAAGCGGGGTCCATTCTGTATCGTTTCCATAACTGGTAGCTTTTTCCTAGCCGCAGCAAGCTTAGATGTAATCCTACAGTTATTATGTTCACACAGCTGTGCTCAAAGATTATGTATGAAATGTTTTGGACAAACTCTATGGTTTTCATTAAGGAAAATTAAGGTGGACCCGTACTAGGCTTGCGCGCTCACTTGGTCATATTTTAGGTCGTCTAGACGCTACTTCAGTGGAATCTAAGAGCTGCTAACCTGGGAAATACCACGCATTGAACGATGACACCCCTTCTGTTTGCTCGATCTGGTTTTGCCGTGAACTGGTTGTGACACTTTAAAGGCCTTCTTGAACAACGCGATGAATCGTGGTAAACAGTTGGTTGCCTCATCCGACGCAATATATTAAGTCGCTACCTAAGTTCTGTCGTCTTCTGACCTCTAACTTTAAATTTAAATATCTTGGCCCAAACATAACTTTATTAGTCGAAATGAGAACCATTACAATCCGCACATCTTTGCCAACGAGATACTAGTTTATTTATTTTAGCAGTGTAGAACTCCGGAGATCTAGAAGCGATGAATTCTTCGAGAGCATATTCTGCATCATGCCGGTTCCTGAAGTATTTTCCGCGAAGGAAGCCGTTGGGATGTTTGAAGGATGGTAGTCTGTAGACGATAGGTCGGGCGAATATGGTGGATGGTCGAGTGTTTCGTATTCCAAAGAATGGAGCTTCTGCCTGGTGATCATCGATACGTGCAGCCTAGCGTTGTCGCGCAAAAGTACCGGTCCCTTTTGTGGATCAGCGCCGGGTAGATTTGCTGGAGCTTCTAAGCACCTCGTCCAGCTTCTGACAGTACTTTTCCGCCGTGATTGTTTTACCAGGTTGGAGAACGCTATAGTGGATTAAACCGGTGGCACATCACCAAACCGTCACCATCACCTTTTCCTGGTGCATACTGGGCTTTGGACAGTGTTTAGGTGCTTCGTCAATATCCAAGTATTGCGCCCTGTATACTACACAAAAGAGTCCGCTTCCGATTCCACGTCTCTACGTCGTTGAAAGGCTTGATTCTTCGGCGGCCGTTGATCGTAAAGAATTAGCTAGAACATTAGCCACGGTTTTTGGCTAGTTGTTCATAAAGCGGTGATTTACTTTCTGACATCTGTCGGCTTTTCACGTCTGGGCGGATTTATTGCATTCATGTTGATCCTCCTGTCTTGCTTGACAAAGCTGTTGCCATGACTACAGCAGTATGTGTCGTCTGTCGCTACTTAGCTCATCAGTCAGCAGTTTCGTGTTAGCGTTATGACAGGCAGCCGCCGAGGTGGTGAGCCCATCGCCAGCGAGCCAACGAACCCCACCCCTTGGCTCTTATCTTATCGCCGTGTATGTTCTCAGAAAATGGTGCCTACAGGTCCTAATTAGGGTGCAATTTTGGTCAAGGCATGACTTCGCCGGCTTCAACGTGCTACTCATCTTTGAGCGCTGAATGTGTCTGCTCTCACCCTAATTTACCTCTCATGTATGCATAGTTATCGTGTTCTCCATCATCGTCTTGGACCTTTCTTCCTCAGCTTCATCAAGGTGTTCTTCTACTCCACCTTCGTCTTCTTGGGTCTTCTACTTACCAGGAACTACCTGAACGGTGGGCTGGTACGACGGATTCGTGTGTATGGAAAGAAGCGCATCTGCGTTAGGCCTATGTTATACCCCCTTCGCCGCAACAGCGCCGCCGAAGTATAACATACGGCCTTAGAAATAGCAGCATACGTGTGGACTCGAGTCTTTCAGTGAGCAAAGCTACGGCTAGCTCAGCTCCACGCGCCTGAGCTGGCGATTGGTTGGTCGAGTGGATGAGGTCGTGAAATGTCTAGGATGGGGTCGAGCGTTTGAATCCGCACACTGTGCTTTTACTTTGCATGTCTACAAGGCTTTCATAAGGAGTAGCTTGCGTATCATTTCCTAAGTTCATACTTTGCGACAAGAGCGACAAGAGCGACTGGGGCGACGGATGTAGTGTGGTGTACGTAAATAATTACGCATTTCATACTACTTTTGTCGCGGACGGAGAGTGTTGCACGCAATTATTTACGTATACCACACTATGTCCGGGTGCTCTTGTCGCTCCGCTCCAGTAGCTCTTGTCGCGAAGTATGAACAGGCCCTAATTTCCATCTTTGAAAAAATTATGGTATCAAGCTCTGCGCACATCACATCAAGCTCTGCGCGCCATCGAGATACAGTTAGTGGCGCATTTCGAGGTTAATCCTTTCGGAACAATGCGTTTTTTCGCCTGTCCGCCACGCTCGAAATTCTTGTTGATAATACTGAGTGAAGAAACCATATCATCTATTAATTAGCTAAAGTGTAAAGTGTACTGACACTGACCGTTCGGACAGCATTGTCCGACATTGTCGTAAGGAATTAAGTTGCATTACTTCAGCAGTGAAATAACAGAATTACATAAAATATCAAGAACGGACGTAAGAGAGTCCCAAGTCAGTGTGAGATTCGCCTCATCTGCGAACCAAGTTACTGGAGGAATATATCCCCTAATGGCCTCTTTGGCTAAGTCACAATCTTAGGAATCTCAGACCTAAAACGCACAGGATAGATATGAAAGTTATCTTCACACTAATCGTAAGTGACGATATCAGACAGTAGATACTGCTCGAACATTATAAGCTAGGCAGGGGAATTCTAAAGCATAGTTCGTCTTCGATGAGGATAAAGTTCAATGGTATAGTATGACATCCCTTGTCCGTTCACCGGTTCTCGCTTGCTTCTGCTAAATGGAAAACCTCACGGCATTGTCTTCCTTTCTTCCCGGCCGATGCACCATGAGAAAATTTGTGCGTGTTTCGTTGCCACGCGGTGTGTACAGGCAAGCGACTCCACCAATTTAGTCCCTCAAACTTGGGTAATTAAACCACAAGCACAAATAATTGATATGAGACATAAATGACCATAAAAAGCTATCAAACGGAAGAGATCTGCAGGAAAAAGATGCCATCCCTAGACCCAGGGCAGTATTCAGTTTTATATATAGAGAGAGGCGACGCTATCAGTTATCATCGAAAAGCGCAGTTTTATTTCTCCGCGCAGATTTTTTTGCTCTGAGAAGGCGCTTCTGCGATACACGCAGAGCTACAGGGCACTACTGTTCGAGATCCATGTTGATGCTCCCTGCTCATTGTTGTGGCAAGGCAGACATGGCAGTGGGTCAGGCTAGGAGTAGAGTCAGCGGGACAACAGTTGTGCTTAACGAAAGCGAAATTATTAACCGCTTTGAGATACATTCGTGAGTAGGCTCTGCTTTCACCAGCCATTCATTGGAAGTAAATTTCATTGGTTTGGTTTTTTTCCTCTGGTTTGTTCCGTTGTGCATTCCACGTGGTTTTTGCATTCACAATGTTATGCTGATGCGTATTAGGAATTCCATTGAGCCTCATAGGATTTACATAGTTCAGAGGAAGTTCTCCACTAGATGAAAGTTCGTTCACTTCGGCTAAAAGTCGGTTTTATAGAATGAAGAGTTACTACCTATTAGGTTTCAGAAAAAAAACCCAGCCGCAAAAACTCTTTCTTTGTAAATATTTTTTGGAGTATTAGGACAAGTTATCAGTATGATAGGTTCTCAAAGGGGGTTTACCTAAGGCATATTAACGCGTGCTTATCATTACGAAGCAATCATACCCTCAGTTGCTCAAAACAATCTCCGAACTCTCTTCTGCTAGGAGTTCGTACAAGCCATTGATCGCCAACTGCTGTCCCCAGCATCTGTAGCAGCGCATGCCATTGCTGAACTTGGTTGGGAAGTTCTGCGTAATGTTAATTGTTACTTATTGGTTATTTACCACCGTTGAAGAATCATCTCCGTGTTGAGGAATTCAATGACCAAACTGAGCTCGTCAAGTTTTTCGACTGCCAGCCGCCGCAATTCTGGGTCAATGAAATCGAAAAACAGTCGATCGTTGGACATATGTTTAGGCAATGATGGCGGTTACGATGAGTTCGTATTGTTACATAACTATGATTTTTTCACAAGAAAAGGACACTAGTCAAGAGTTTTCCGCAGCTCAGTAGGTGGTGCTTAAATTCGTAACTCGTTTTAGGAGTTTGCGTTCGTGGCTTATTAGGCATACGACCATGATATCTCATACAAGCCGAATGCGTGCCAAGTTGGGGAAAGATCTGTTAGCACCAACGTTTGACGTCCATTTAGCCTGGCTAACTAATTGTAAGCTTTCCCTTACATCGCGGTTCGTCAAGTTGGAACAGAACTGTTTGGAAGGAGTAAGAAACTTGTTAATCGTTAAATTAGCTCAATTTTTAGTAGACCATGTGAGCATACGATTCACCTCCATGATATGCCACGCAGGAGTGAAAGAGTACCATGCTTGTAGCATCGCACACTGATCAGCGCCGGCCTTTATCCGTTATCCTACATAAATTGAACTCTGACAATTGCTCTTTGTCGTCCTTCATTGAGCAGCTATCCATAGTCGGCACCTGTCACATGAGGGCCGGAGCCAAAGTAGAGGTCGCTTGACCGTCTGATTGCTACCGGGCCGTACAGCGCCATGACGTCAGTGTCCGCCGACGTATCCTGTGGCGGCGTATTTCGAAAACTCCTGTGGCCTCGTTGTACGAGGCGCTTTCGAAACGTTGACCAGTAATGACTAAGGGCTCTCACGAAGCGGTTGCTACGATGGGTGGGTGTTTTGAATGGTTCTAAATTCAGTTTTCGTTTCCGTTTATCAATCCCTTCGTGGAATTCTCCACGCATTCTAAGTGTAAGATATCGTGGAAGTAATTCGAATGCGTATCTGGCATATACAATGACTTGTGGTGTCCTTGCGATACTTAGCGCTTTATTCTTAAGCAAGTCTGGTACCAGTTTACCTACTCCGGGCGGATGGAAGGCTTGGCTGGCCAGGAAGGGACCCGAACCAGGAACATTGATTCGTGGTTCGCGCGATAGTTCAAGTCTTGCCTCCTCGGTCGGCGCAACTACGCGCCCTGCACTAATTCAGGGAATTTTTTCTTAATGATAAAGTACACAAGATGTAACTGGTTGGCGTTAGCGTTGCTATGAATGTTGACGGCTCGCTTCCGTGCACCCCTTGCTCGAGTTGCTGACTTGGTCTGAGAGGGACAATGCACTGATTTGTCTATAGATTAGCTCTAGGAAATCATTGTACAAGTAACCACTAAGTAACCACTGACTGTCAAAGAGGGCCTCCACGATATTATGTAGAAGTGGAGCGTTTTTTGAAGAACTGGATCACGCTTGGTTTTTATGCTGCACCCTTATTGTTATTGTAAGCCCTAAGGCCCCGTTTATACTTCGTCGCGGCGCGACGCGATGGCCACGCAATGAGGCCAAATTGATCGATCTCGTCGCACAATCAATATGGCCACTATACGTGGCGTCGAGTCGCGCCGCGACGAAGTATAAACGGGGCCTAATACGATAACAAAGACCTTTGAACATCGAATTGAAGAAGTGTTATTTTATGCTCCAGTTAAATTGTGGTGAGTTCGTAAGGCAGAAAATAGCAATACTCTCACGTTTGCTTTCACTAAACCTCTGTCGTTAAGCTTTCAGTGTTTAAGTCACTATCTAGCGACTATATCAGGGCTTTAAGTGCTTGTATTGTTCTTTGTTTCTTCCAGAAAATTCTACAGATCTCTAGAGAGATACAAATAGCTTTAAAAGAGATGGGAGCCTTGATCGTGGAGAGGAGGGCAACGTGTCAGTATCAGTGCACCCTTGCTGTTTGACATGCATCGGTCGTTCCTTCTGCGCTCTTCTTGTGGTTCTTTGTCTCGATTGGTGGATCATGTTTCCTCTGCCGGACAGCTTTTCATGATAAGCCTATTTCAAATTGGACATTTTCAAAGCTATTTGGGAATTTCCCAGAATAAATATTTACAATTAATTTGATGTTAAATTTAACGTCTTTTAACGTTAGTAGAGCGTCTTCGAGATTAGAATAGACACCATAAAAGTAGCAATGAATTGTGTTTTATTAAATTTTACTTTTTTGAAAATTTTTGTGCTCATTCATTCATTCATTTATAATTCATTTACCTTATTTTCCTGCCCCAGAAAGGAGTGGATCTATGGCCACCAAAACCAGGTCGGAATATATTTTGAGCGCGAAACTTGAACTGGAGCATGGTTTCCCTCGCGCGGACGCCTAACACTGAGGCACGCATATCTCCATTTGATGACTCTGAGTGCACTAAAACTGATTAATCGGGGAAGTGCGCCCGGAGTTCTGCGCTCTTCGAGCGACTGGGAAGGGACTCCGAGATTTGGTCATCCAAGCTGCTCGTGTGGAAACTGCTTTCGTCGCCCAGACGGAGTCCGCAGATGGGTTCTGCAGAAGTGCATACGGCTGGAAAAATGCGCACAGAACACCAGAAAATGGCGCAACACGTGGACGGGGGGGCAGTCCTTGGCTTCGACCGCCTTGAGCATATCAGTCGGGTTTGGTGACGTGCCCCCCCCCCCCCCCCGTCCACTATTGCGCCCAGAAAATTGTGTAGACGAAACTCGTCAAATCTCATTAAATGCAAAAAACCCGGAACACAGGAGAACCGAACCCTCGACCTCTTTCGCATGGAGTGACACCACCATCCACTGCGCCACGATCCGCCCGCCAGTTGCGCCGCAGCGGGCGTACAGTAGAACGATGCGCATCGTTCGAATGCTCACGTGGAGCTGACGCAGCCCACGTGTGCGGCGCGTCGAACAAGGGTGCTCCAGTTCCAACGCGTTCCTTTGCCATGCATCTATTCCGATCTGGTTCAAGTGGTCTTAGCAGTTGTCCCCAGAAAGAGACATAGTCATTGTATGAAATTTTACATTAACGAAAATTATGAAGGAGATTAGATATACGCTTATCTTAAAGACTGTGTCACTAGGAAAGCAACAATTTCCGAAGAGATCGCACCATTCCTCCGTAGTGCACGTCGCTGTTTATCCGATAGTTAGTAGTGTAAGCTTTTTGCTTGGAACTGCGGAATAGAGGATTTGTTTTTGCAGTTGTCTCTTCTGTGCCGCTAATTAATGCTCAACAGCGCGCAGTCGAAGTTTTCATCATCGATCAATCAACCGATGCACTTGGAGAATGTTACACCAAAGAAATGGACCTTGACGAATATTCAAGCAGGGTTTTCACTTTCTTCGGACACCATACAAACGAGTAATACATTTTCGGAGAAACTCAACGATTGTTTTCATCGAGTATTTATTTAGGCTAGAGACCCTTTGAGATGATTTTCTTTTTATCTAAAGGGGTCTCTAGCCCGCACAGTTTGATCTCATAAGTGTTCACTTTGATATCAGATTCATAAAAGCAAGCTGAGTAGCGGTATAGGGCAGCATGTATAGCGCAAAGTGAATGTTTTTCCTTAAAAACTGGGATCGCTTTGTGAAGGTGAATCCTTGCTTGATGGCTCGGATTACAACCACAGTCTCATTTGTTCTTTCGTGCCTTTCGTGGTACTTTCCTTTTCTTCCTAGTGGAGCTGTTCATATATTTGTCACACTGGGTGGTCTCCGAGTAAACAGGAAGTGCAATTCTGTGTTAACATGGATTGGCTGGAAAATTTCGCTGAAATTGCGATGGAGTGACCAGCGGACTGATAAGCAGGTTTACCTGCCTTCATACAGTACAGCACCTTGTGTCTTTCTATAAGACTGCCGCTTCGTAGTTTGCCTCATGCTCGTGGTGAGGTTTTCCGATTCGCTCTTTACGTCAGTGTAACATTTTTTCTGAAAAAAAAAACTAGACGTAGGCCTTTGGTTCTATTCAGTCTCACTACTCTTTTTCGGTTGCCCATTTCTTCTTTCTTAGCGTGCCGAACAGTTCTTCAGTAGATCTATCCCCACTGATAACCTAATTTTAGTCTGGTAGGTTATTTGCAGTACAAACACTCTTATCGTTGCTTATCGTTGGCCTCGTGACTAGTGCTGCCGCCACAGGTTCTCTGTTATGGATGTGCTTTCCTTTATCTAAAGTACGATCGTTTCAGGGTTATCAGCGGTTTCTGGCTCAGGCTACTTGGCGCGCGGTGATTCTATGGAGGATGGCGGCTCGTCAACGAATACCTTTCTCGTATCGTTGCGCGAGCGTGAACGCGTCTTCTATGCCGCTGGCCGACTGCCTGCCAGATTGCCCCAGGTTGGTGCTGTTCGCCATGTGTTTTGCTAGAAGAAGAACTAGTGCGCACCTATGGCTAGAAGTCGAAGGAAGGGGTGGGGTCCCATTACATTGAATGTACTAGGGCGATCCTACATGCGTTATTATATTGAGTCGATTTTCTTTAAGCCTCAATTGACTGGTATCGAGAACATAAGCTGTTGCAACGATGTTTTGTTTCCTTTTGCGTTGTTTGACTGCGCTCCACACGAGGTTGTTCAGATCTTTATTGGCTAACGTTTCGGCGGTGTCGCCTCATTCAGAGCCTGAAAGGAAGGATCAAGTCAAGATGTGACTACCGCGTCAGACGTCGCCTCAACCTTAGAAATTCTATACCACCTTTCGATCACGTAGTCAATAGAGAGATCGAGACCCCTACCTTACAGGAAGCTAGACGGGCCAATCGGTCGGTAGCAGGGCCGTTTTCGAGACGCAGGATGTTTTGTTTCGTTTCTATATTGTATTGTGTGCCGTTTAACTCGCTAGTATATTTTTGTCATTTAACTACTACTTTATTCCAAGCACTTCAGTCATTAGAAGGAGATGATAATAATGACAAATTATTAAACCAGGTTGAATACTCAGTAACAATTCCGAAAAAAAAAACAGGAACAAGAAGATCGGAAGTCACAGGTTGCAACTTGAAACATTTTTTAATAGCAAGAAAGTGTCCTGTAAGAGGTTTTTCCACAGCATCTGTTTGTATTTAGAAGTGCATTATGAGTAATAGAAGATCTTTTGTACCGAGTTAAATGCAGGCTGTGTTATCGTTTTACAAATGTTGTTGGTTTGGCTGGAAATATCGCTATTCATATAGAGTGGCGTTCTTCGACTAGAATAGAACTGAGTCCATTAGTAAAGAATAGTAGACCAGGTTTATCCAAAAAATTGCCAAACGGTGATCAGGCTTGGAGCTTGTGCCTTGAAGAGCTTTGTAGCACTAGCTGTGGTTTTCCTCGACGGTTTCTCCAAAGCATCAAGTCCTAAGGAGGTCATGTAGTGCCTCTTAAAGCCCTTCCTTCACTTCGTGCCTCTATTAAGAGCTGTTGTTACGATTCTGTACTGAGAACCTTCTCTCCTCTTCCCGTGGCCCTATTCTCAGCGTTTTATCTCGTTCCTTACATGGTAGAGCTGTGGGAGACAATTTAGGCTTCTGTTCTCCCTAATGCCAAAATCTGAGTACAGGTATAATTCCTCACCTTTCTTTCAGGGTGACGGTATGATCGGATGGCCGTGTCGCGACCGCGAAGCGGCATGGATCTGCTCGGCTGCGCGACGACTCGGTCTCGACGTCGACTCGTTCACGCTGGCTGTGGCGCTTCTCGACCGAGTCATCTGTGGCACGAGAGTTCCGACTAAGTGAGTTCATAAGGGTTTTGCTGAATCTGTAGCTTTTGTGCTTCCGTTATAGATCTGCGGAGTTTTCTCCGAAACGAACAGAATAAATGGTTAATTGCGTGATGTTGGGAAGGTTTCGCTTCCGCATCGAGATAATTCTGACATTTCGCTCCTTAAATAAGGTTGATATGGTTGACAGGTGTAGATCATCTGGGAAACGATCGAGTATTGCCCCATGTATTGTTTTCTCTTCAACAAGTCCAACAAGGTCCATAAATTTGTTACGCTACTACAGTGTGAAGGGCGGTGTAGATGTGAATGGTTGAAGTTATTGCCCGTGAATTAAGCATGACCTTATCGAAGGCACTGATAAGTGGCGTGCTGGACAGGGAAGTATTTTTGCCGGTGTTGGTTTATGGTATGGTCGCGTGGTGCGATAAAAAGACCAGACTGGGAATGGTGCGAAGTCTTTTGAACAAAAAGAGCGGCGATTGCTTGTATAGATGTTTAGTAGAGGAGTGTTAAAGCTAAAAGATAGGCCTAGCGTGCTCCAGAAGTATTTTAGTATCCTCGTTTAGCTCTATATTTGTTCTATTTTCACTGACAGTGTGAAGAACTCGGCTACATTGAGCCTGACAGATGTCCTAAAAATGCCAGGGTTAGGTGGGGCCTCTGGACTGCAAAAATCGAGCTATTAGGCTGTCGCAAAACTGATCTCCGTTCCGAGGTATATATCCTTACTATATATAAAGCAGCAAGCGTGTGTGTGTGCGTGTGTGCGTGTGTGCGTGTGTGCGTGTGTGCGTGTGTCTGTCCGTCACACTTGAGTTGGGGCGCGGCAGCTGAACACGTCGGCAACCGTGCATGGCGAGCCGCAGACGTGCCGAACACGTCGGCGGCGCGAAACTTCAGCCCTGGGGTAATCGAAGTCGCTGAACACGAATCTGAAGTCGGATCAATCGATATCGATCGATATTATCGAATTTTTGTGGATGTCGTTCAAGTGGCACGAAACTTCGGCCCTGGGGGTAATCGAGGTCGCTGAACACGAATCTGAAGTCGACCAATCGATATCGATCGATATTATCGATTTTTTGAGGATGGCGTTCAAGCGGCACGAAACTTCGGCCCTGGGGGTAATCGAATCTGAAGTCGACCAATCGATATCGATCGATATTATCGATTTTTTGAGGATGGCGTTCAAGCGGCGCGAAACTTCGGCCCTGGGGGTAACCGAGGTCGCTGAACACGAATCTGAAGTCGACCAATCGATATCGATCGATATTATCGATTTTTTGAGGATAACGTTCAAGCGGCACGAAACTTCGGCCCTGGGGGTAACCGAGGTCGCTGAACACGAATCTGAAGTCGGATCAATCGATATCGATCGATATTATCGATTTTTTGAGGATGGCGTTCAAGCGGCACGAAACTTCGGCCCTGGGGGTAACCGAGGTCGCTGAACACGAATCTGAAGTCGGATCAATCGATATCGATCGATATTATCGATTTTTTGAAGATGGCGTTCAAGCGGCACGAAACTTCGGCCCTGGGGGTAATCGAGGTCGCTGAACACGAATCTGAAGTCGACCAATCGATATCGATCGATATTATCGATTTTTTGAGGATGACGTTCAAGCGGCACGAAACTTCGGCCCTGGGGGTAATCGAGGTCGCTGAACACGAATCTGAAGTCGACCAATCGATATCGATCGATATTATCGATTTTTTGAGGATCACGTTGAGGAAGATCAGCCGATCCATCTCGATTAACATAATGGTCAGAAGGCCTAGGAAAGAGTAGGAAACCTGTAGCGGCCATTGCGTCCTATTCTCGGGGTTTGGGGGCGAAGCCCCCAACCAGTCGTAGGCGGCCGCTAGGCCGCCGAACGACTGGTAAATAAATAAGATTTTTACCCTGAATCATTCCGTCGGCCGGCAGTGGTGAATAGAGGAGGACCGCTCCTGTTGCAGGACAACGCAAGGCCACGCACCTCACAAATCACTCGGCAAAAATTGACCCATTTAGGTATTGAAGTTCTCCCTCACACACCATATTCACCCGACCTTCCCCTCTTCCCCCCGCCCCCCCCCCCCCCACTATCTCTTTCTCCGAGCTCTTGATACTCATTTGCGTCGGAAATAATTCACTAATTTGGCCGATGTTGAATGTGCCCTCATTGATTTCGTTAATTGCTGAGGCGCGACTGTCGCATGCACCCGATACCAGGTTCCTGGTTCGGATTTCCCGCCCAGGCCAACCAAGCCTTCCATCCCTCCGGGGTCGGTGAATTGGTACCAGACTTGTCTGGGAAGGATAAAGCGCTGACTTGTTCATCGGCTGGCCACCGCAAGTCATTGTATGGCCAAATACGTATTCATGTCGCCTCCACGACATCCCGTAGAAGTAGAATGCGCTGGCGCATCTCAGAAGGGATTGAGTAACGCCGTCCTTTATCCTTTATCCTTTACCTGTTTGTTGCATAGCTTCTGGTGGTCTTTACTTCGAATATGTTTAAGCGGAGTTATAGCAGTTTGAATAAGCGGTCCGTTTCGGCGATTAATTTTGCGAAAGCCTAGTATTTCCAAATAATGCATGTGCGAGCGGTGCCTGGTTGACAGGTATATGACCGACCATTGACTTCTTTTGAGCCGGAATAGGATTCAGGCGAAAGATCCATCTTTTATTTATATACCCCTGAACCATCAGAGGCCTCTGCATCATTTTTGCCGAGCACATCGCATCTTCGCTGCCATTTGTCACTTTCGTAGCTCTCTCGTATGTCATGTTCGCATGATGTGGAGAAGATTAAGTTGCGTAGTGCCCATCCACAAGATTAACGAAAGAGTCCATTTACCTTGATCTACGCCCGACATTTTTTCTACAAGCGTCGTTGGGTGAAATCCAGGTCGTGAAGTTGTGAAAGAATTAAAGTGGTATCCCTTAGAGAAACGAGCAACTTCTCTAGGCATTCTATGCTGACGATAGGAGTGTTTGGCTGTTTCGAAAATTTAGAAGGTGTTTCGATCTTTAGGGAGTCAAGCCTAGCGCGGCAAAACTATTGATTACAGCATAACATTTGTATTTTGGATTACTTGATAATGTCATTTGATCACTTCTGAAAAAATAGTAGCATCCTGTTGTTTCGTATCCGTACACATCATTCATGGAAAGTGACGAAAACGTTTGTCTACTGATTCATCCGTGGTGTTTAAACAGCACTTCGCAGATGAAATTCGTATGGATTTTCGCTCCTACTATATGCTGACGAAGTGATTGAGAAGCAAGGGAGACTAGCGCAAGGTTTCCTGGGGGTTCTAAGATGTATCAAAGATTTCCACAAAATTCTTGAGATGCTTATAAGCCTAAATGGTCCCACACGGTGTGCAGGTGGCGTTCGATCAAACAACGACGGTGGAGTAGAGCACCCTACCCGGTAAGGGTTGTGGGTTCGAGTCCCGTCCGGCGCTAGAGATTTGTTCGCAACGAAACATTGTTATAACAGCTTGCAACCTCAGTGGTGGCCCATTCAGGCTTTAAAAAAAACACTTGAATACTTGAGGTGCTTAATTTATAATGCTTTATCTTCCGCCGATAAATTAACTCTAAGCCAGTGGGTGTAAAAACGGCCAAGGTTCCCAATAGGTGAAAGTCCTATGCAGAACCATTTTGGAACGAGGCGTATACTATAATGCGCCGTTATGTAGGCGTTACAATTCTGGTTCTTTACTGACCATGTAGTGTAGAATGCTGGGTACTGAATCAAAGCCAGCTGATTCCTAAAGAGGGTAAGTGGTCGCTAAAGTTACCCAAAGGAGCCTACTGCCTAATGCCTTTGTATAGCCTAACATCTTGATGTTACCCGGCTGCTGGTCAGCCAACTTTGGGCCTTACTAGAAAGTTCGACGCTCATGTAGGACTATAGAGCACAGCTGTGGCGAGTGCGCTTCTAAAACTCCTATAGATCAACTGTGGAGAAGACAAATGATCTCAGACACTTGCAGCGGCTAACTGAAAGGCCAACTATAGTCCTACAAAGAAACTGACCAGTAGTTGAACAGTATTTTTCCTAAAAGTCAACGAACTTAGTATGGCGAGAGTTCGAAACGTACTTCTTGGCATCTTTTAACCCGCTTCAAATTCCCGCTCAAAGTGACTGGTTCGACAGTTGATGAAACTCCGTTCACCTGCCCGGCGTACGAAGAGGGTTGGGTTGAGTATGCCAACAAACTGTTACTCTATTGAAATCCTGTCGAACTACTATATCATCTATTGACGAATTCTACACTACCAGTTACCCTTCTGGACGCGTGTAGCGCAGTCGAAAGAGGTGCCGACTGTCGCGTGCACTCGACACTAGGTTCTTGGATTTCTCGCCCAGACCAACTAAGACTTCCACCCCTCAGGGGTCGACGAATTGGTTCCAGACTTGTTCAGGAAGGGCAAATCGCGGACTTGTTCATCGGCTAGCCACCGCAAGTCATTGAATGGCGAAATACGTATACAAATCGCCTCCACGACATTCCGTACAAGTAGGATGCGTGGCGTATCCCAAAAGGGATTGTAGTAACGTCGCCCTTTATGCTTTTGTTCTTTTCACTCTTCCACTTCACCGCTTCACTCTTCCACTTCACCGCCAGTTCACCCGCTAGTAATCCTAGATTCAGAATTATCTTAGCTACACCTCAGATCCATCGCATTGCAGAAGCACTGAAAGCTCTATTCTCCAAACTCCATCGGTTTCAGGTACGTGAACTGCGTGGCGGCCGCGTGTTTGTCGCTAGCGAAGAAGTTGTGTGAAGACCACGAAGAAGACGCGTCTCTGTATCTACAGAGGCTGCGACTCTCCTATAGTGCTAGAGAGCTGAAGCGTATGGAACTGCGTATACTGGGTAAGTTCCTGTAGCATCGAAGAGATGGCACCTATAAGCATCCGAATTGCAGACCTTCTCGGCTGGGATGCGCATCTGCCCTCGTTCGACCGCTTCCTCGTTGCGTTGCTGAAGTCGATGGGTGGCGAGTGGTTGATGTCGCCGTTGAGGTTGGTCTTCTTCTTGAATTTCTTCTCCCAAGTCTTTCTTAAGAGTGCCGCTTTCAGAGTGCACGTGGAGTCAATTGTGTGCGACTCATCGGTGATGTCCCAGTTTGCGCCGTCGACGCTAGCACTAGCCGTTGTGAGTCTTCTCGTCGAGGCGACCAGCAAGCAATGGATGCCGGCGATTCAGTCGCAGATCCGACTGTGCAAGGTGAGGAGCTCGGATTCATGATTGAGCCTTGACGTATCGGATATGGGTTATACTTGAGCCACCGTGTTCCACGAAAACATGATAGCCATCGATATCGATTATACCGCTCGGAAGATTAATGTCGTCGGCACTCTTTCTGCTGCACTATACCGCGTCTTAAGTATAAACTGCGCCTAATCCGTGTTGGTTAATGCTCCCAAAGTGCCTCAAGCACTCAATTATCAGTTTCCCCTTGCAGACCGATCCATGCGAGCTTCTTCGCTGCCGGGAACGACTGTCGGTCGTGTGGTCACGCACGCTAGTCCCGTCACTGTCGCCGTTCGAACTGCTATCACCAGCGCCCGATCCACCGACGATAGTGTCGACGACGTCCTGCCGCGGTCCATCAGTGGTTGTCACGGCTAGTCCAAGTGGAAACACCACGACTACCAGCACTGTTTCCGATGTGATCACCTCACCCTGTGCGCCGCAACCCACACCGTGTTGAAAGGTTGGTTTGGAAATTGGGTTGTTGTAGGGTAGGGCATGAACCTCTAGGTCGTGTTTATACTCCATTCGACGCGTGATGTGTCATGAAGAGAATTACCAATATCGATTAGGCCGCACGGCATGAGTATAAATATTGGTATTATGATGCGACGCACAGCGAATGGAGTATAAACGGGGCCTTGTGCTTTATTCAAGCCATCCTGATCCGCTTAGCAAAACATATTGTACGGTGATTCATCGTGCTGCTCACGAATGGGCGCTTAAGACGGGATTTATACTTTAGTCGTCGTACTGCGTCGCCTTATGAATATTGTCAATATCGATCGCCTGCGTCGACTAGTGGGTATTTGTAGCTTTCATAACGCGATACTGGCATGTGTCTAAAGTATAAACCCTGCCTTTAGGGCACAGTTTGTACTAAGGGTCCGCTTGGACGACAATGTGAAAACCACCTGTATTGATTAGGCAGCGCACTCAGTCGATAACAGTTTCTCTGATCTACATGTCGCACAGCAGCAGAAGTATTAGCATTTTCGCGTCGAATTGGACGCTTTTCAAATCAAATTGAACACTTATAAGCAAGTTCAACGCTTTTGAATTGAAAATGAACACCTTCCGAATAAAAAACGAACAGCTTTATTCACATTAAAATAGGAACCCTTCGAAACATTTAGAATAACTTTTGTACAAGGGAAATTTAATTTAGTATTTTTCAATTTTTTCACCCGCTCAAATAAGTGAACACACTGAAATTTTATATTTTTTATTTTTGCAAGGAAAAATAGCGAATTAGGATTTGTCATAAAGCGCAGAAAGGCGTCGATCATTCAGTATGTAAAAGGAAGAGATTGCGCCATGAACTCGACAAGATCGTTGCGATTTGTTTTTGATTGGTAGTGTAAATGCTGCTTACTTGAAATATCGATGCGTGGATATGTGTTTTGGCGGGATCTCTTCTTTTAATTCAGTAAATGATTACTGCCTTTCTGCGATGTAGGATAAGTTTTGTTTCAGTATTTTCCTTGAGAAATAATTTTTTCTAAAATTTCAAACGGCGCACTCACTTGTTAGGACAGCTGAAGTTTAAAAAAATTCAAAAAAAGATAAATATAAAGATAAAGAACGGGGTTAGTCAATCCTTTTTGGGATGCGCCACGCATTGTACTTCAACGGGGTGTCATGGGGTGATTCGAATGCGTATTTGGCCATGCAGTGACTTACGGTGGCCAGCCGATGAATAAGTCAGCTCCTCATCCTTCCCAGACAAGACTGGTGCCAATTCACCGATCCTGAAGGGAGGGAAGGCTTGATCGGTAGGGTCGGGAGGTCCGAACCAGCAACCTGGAATCGAGTGCACACGACAGCCGGCATCTCCTCCAACTGACCAGGACGATATCTCAAAGGTAGGTCGGAATGGTCCAAGTGGTGCATATGGGGAGAATCGTCTCTCTCTCTCGGAAACAACGAAATGCAAATATCTCGACTCCAGTACAACTTTGCGCAGAGTTAGGGATGGCGGAAGTTGGGCCGTTGGCGGCGTTAACCCTCTGCCTGCACGCAGAGGGCGGCCTCAAGTTGGCTGGAAACAGCGATGACGAGCAAGCGGCGGTGGCGCAGTGGGTGAAAGGGCGACGTGATCCCCATAATCACTGTTCTTAGCCAACTTGAGCCCGCCCTCCGCCTGCAGGCATAGGGCTAACACCGCCAACGGCCGAGCTTCCGTCGTCTCTAACTCTGCGCAGAGTTGTACTGAGGTCGAGATACTTGCATTTTGTTGTTCCCCTAGAGAGGGGAGTCTGCCCGTATACGACTCTTGAGCCGTTCCGACCTACCGTTGAGATAGTCTCCTGGCGACTGTGCGCTCTAGCTTTTTGTGGCAGGGAGTGGCCAAAGCGCGGACAGAAGACGGGAAGGCGAATGGAGGTAGTGGGTCCCGACTAGAAATACAGTACCTTAAAAAAATGCGCCTTAAAAAATCGAAAAATAGTGGAAACGCAGAAAATCAAAGAGTAGTACTAAATTTTCCTTTAACAGAAAATGGCTCAGCCGTCTGTGTGACTCCACGTAAACAGAATTTCTGCCATTTATCAAATAAAACTCGCTGCAATCTGCATGACGGGATCTCTTCCTTTAACAAACTAAATGGTTTCTGCCTTCCTGCGATTTAAGACAAGTTTTAATCCATTTTTTTCGTGAAGAATGAAATATAAAGTTTCAGTCAGGGAGCCACTTATTGAGGCAGCTGAAGTTTGGAAACGCAGAGAAGTACTACTAAATCCTCCTTGAACACAGAGTTGTTCTAGCCGTCTGTGCGCAGAATCATTATTTTAATGTGGAAGAAACGGATGTTGATTTGGAGGTTATTCAGCGTGATTTCAAAAGCGTCCACCTTGCTTAGAGGGACCTCCAATTTGACATAAGAGTGTTATGTGCAATTTTCAGATGAAATTCAACGTTTTTCAAATCAAATTTAACGACCTTCGAGTCAAAGTTCACGTCTTCTTTGCAAGTTGTACGTTTCAGTGTTTGCTTCTTCTCAAAAAATTCCAGCATGTAAAAAAACGCTATGCAATGAAATTAAGAACTATTTCGCATCCCATTCTATTATAACTATTAGAAAATTAGAAAGATTTTTTAAGGAAGAAATTTAGAACTGGAGGCTATCCAACATAAAAGGAAAGAAAATTAGATTAGGGATTCTAGTAGAGGTAATTTTTAAGGAAGAAAACTAGAACTGAAGGCTATCCAACGAAAATTACGACTGAAGGCTATCCAACAGAAAAAGGCTATTTATCGAAAATTAAAACTATTTCATCTTCTCTACTATTATTATTAGGTTGGCAACTAATTTCGTGGACTCTCAAGCGCCTTCAACAAAAGTGCTCATAAACAAATAACAAACAACAGTTTTCAACCAAAGTACGATGTGTTGGAACGCGGGACTGCTTCCCATTTATCAGCTACCTGGCCCATCCCACAGCTGTAGAATTCTTGTGCTTTTGAAGCCAAGAATCCTTGGAGGTGCATTTTGACATGGTCCACATCAATAAGTCGTTCTCCAACCAAGAAGTGCTGCAGCGAGCTATGAAGGTACTAGTCATTTGGCGCACGGCCTGTGCTGTAAGGTGGGTGAGTTAGACGCTCCCAGCTAAGGCCTTCGATTTTTTGAAGCTCCCGATTCGTAACGTGTGATCTGGCGTTATCTTGCTGATAAATAATTCCGCTCCTGAAAATCTGTCTGAACCGATTCCAGCGGAGTTCAGCCTGCGCGCGGCCAGGCTGAGAAGAGCAGATTACAGCATTAATGCTGGAACCGTTCTTGACGAGCTCCCAGAAGATAGTACCTTCTTGACACCACCAAACGGAGGAAACGTAGCGAACCGGACGCCTCAAAAAATAGAAGACCTTGACTGGGAGCGTCAAACTCATCCACCTTACAGCCCAGACCTTGCGCCGAGTCACTACCACACTTTTAGTTCGGTGCAGTACTTCTTGGTTGGAAGACGATTTAACAATGTGGACCGGGTCAAAATGCACCTCCAAAGATTCTTGGCCAATAATTTTATGGCCGTGGGATAGACCAGCTACCTGATATATGGGAAGCACTTGTGCGTTCCGAGGGATCTTATTTTAATTAAAGATTGTCATTAGGCATTTGTTTATAAAGACTTTTGCTGAAGATTCTTGAGAGTCCACGAAATTAGTTGCCAACCTAATAGAACTATTAGAAAATTTAGAACGATTTCTTAAGGAAAAAATTAGAACCATTTCGCCTTTTCGTTTGTGCGAGTTGATAATGCTTCGTGCAGTGTTCTCATTGACACTAGCAATCTGAGCAGCTTCGCGTGTCGTCCTTCCGTCGACGAACACCAACTTGACCAAGATCTCCTTCTGACTCCGAGACACTCGACTGTATCGGCCCCGTCGCTGGCTTTGTTGAACGTCTTGTTGATCATTGCTCATGTTGCCTGCAGACTGTAGTTGTGCCCGAATGAATATTCAAGCACTCGAATTCGAATAATTCTATTCGAATTCGAGTATTCGTATCCGAACGTTCGAAAAAACGCGATTTTCGAATGTATTCTAATTCGAATGCTCGAAAATCGTCGCCATTCGAATATATTCGGTTATTCGAATTGTTTGGGAGAGCACAACTATACTGCAGACATGGCAAAACGCCCAATGACTAGAAAAAGTGGAGAGGTTCGTTTATACGGGGAAAGATTCCAGAAAAACGTTGAATTTGTTTTGAGAAACGTTGAATTTGATTTGAAAAACGCTGCATTTGGTCTGAAAAACGTTGAGTTTCAACTGAAAATGGTTTAAAAGCTCCCCGATGATGAGATGCGCTAAACGCGACATTTTCTTGTGATTTCTCGAGTTTTGCATCTGATTTCTTGCGTTTCAGAATTCTCTGTTGCCGTCGATTTCGACGATGGTGTGCGTCGTGGTTTGCTGTTATGCCGTTCGTGGAAATATGCGCGCGATCGATATTTGCCAGATGTGCTTAGTGGTATTTTCAAGTCTGAACGCTAACCTCGAACTAACCTCCCTGCTCCCTCCCGACCTGTGTCCCCGTCTTGTCTCCTTTTGGAGGTCTCTGTGAATAGTACATTGTCAGCGGCAGGTCCGTGAAACTAGTGGGAAGTGGATGAAGTGCTGCCTGCTTGCCTGACCGTCCTTCGTCCACCTCTGGCTGTCTGCCCCTCTTCCCGCTACATAGCTGTCTATAAAGGCGATCTGTGTGAGTCGTCCTTCACTCCGTTAGGGGTCGTTTAGTGTGTGCGCGACGCGCGACGCGATGTTATGATAGGGTCCCGTATCGATTCATCGCGTCGCGCGATCGATATGGGAGCCTACCATAACATCGCGTTGCGCGTCGCGTGCACTCTAAACTATTATACTTGTGCTTTTTTAAAATTTTTCGAATGAACGAATAATCGAATAACCCTATTTTTTCGGTTATTCGAATTTCCGAATAATCGAATAACCCCATTTTTCGAAAATTCGAATGAGCGAATAATCGAATAACACCATTTTTTTAGTTATTCGAATTTCCGAATAATCGAATAACCCCATTTTTTGGTTATTCGAATTTCCGAATAATCGAATAACCCCATTTTTTGGTTATTCGAATTTCCGAATAATCGAATAACCCCATTTTTTGGTTATTCGAATTTCCGAATAATCGAATAACCCCATTTTTTGGTTATTCGAATTTCCGAATAATCGAATATTCGAAAAATCGAATAATCGAATAAACTTTATTAAAACTTAATGCACCAGTGCAAAATAGGTTCACCCCTGGATTGTCCATTGGTACCCGAAGAACCCGCTGCCGAGGTTCAGTAATGTTACCATCGTATTCCTCACTATGGAAAACTTCTATAGGAGAATTGTAAGCCGTTTATCTTATCAGTGCAGGATACCACCAACTCTAACTGAAAATTTAAGAAATGGAGACCGGTGCAAAATATAAGTTCGCTTCATAGAACATCTGATTAATCACAAAAGTACCTACAAACAAGGTAAGATTAGTACTTCGTCACATCACCTTTGTTGCAACCATATCGAAAATTCTGTTTTGCATGCTACTGATTAGGTTATCAACAGGGATGTGCGGAAATTTTTCTGGAAAAAGCGGAAGACGAAAGACGGTACGGAAACGCTCAAAAATGGCCGGAAACCGGAATACGAAACGCGGAAACGGAAATGACACACGTTCGCCATTTTTTCAAAAGTGCATCTGAAACGGCGCCAGAAGCGGCTTCTTTTGCACTTTTTCTTGCTCGGAACTTTGCGAGCAGCAGAATCTTCCACAGATTAATGCTCATCCTCATCATAACATAACATAACGAAGCATGAATTCATAATATTGTTATGACAACCTTTTAGCTATGGTTACAGCAATAAACGAAAACAAATTCAGGGTCTTATCTTCCTATTTCTATTTTAGCATGCAGTCTTTCCATACCTAATTCCTGCGACGGGGTTTTCGCTGAATTTTTTGATCGCTGCTATTTTTTCAACGTTAGGCTTGACTGACTTAACCACTTAAGGTTAGGTTACTTACAGACCGCCCCCCCCCCCCCAAAAAAAAAAAACTGACTCGGGTGATGTCTAAGACTGGAGTAACCACTTAGATAATTTCCTTACCAGGAAAGAGATTTCTCTCAACACTTTTAAAAACCTGTGGCATCATGGACGATTTGGTGACTGCAAAGATATCTGCATACTCAACATCAGCAGTTACATTGTAATCACCAAAATTAGTACTCAGAATTCACTCTGTGTTCCAAGACGACTGATTAATCATGGTGTGCCTCTTCCACAATATTCAATCTGTACCAGCCTAGAAGCTTGCTGATATGAAGGTCACATAGCTGCACAGTTCCTACATGGTTCTCGAAGCAATAGTTTTATGTCAGAATTCAATAAGTCTCCAAAATAACAGCTCATGGTAGATATTCGTGATGCTTTATTAAAAAATGATTCGCATAACTCCATATCGATGAATATTACACTAACGAAATTAAAAATTGAAATTTGCACCTTTGACTATAATACTGCGCTATATGCTTACAAAGTTATTGTAGCTATTTGTAACTATTTGGATTTGGATCAAGAATTTTATGACCATTCAAATGCTGAGTGCATTTCCTTAGCATACAATGCATACATAGCCTTTGTGGCACATTAGTTTTGCCCTGCATCAAGCCGTTGCCATTTTTAAGTGTTTCTTGGTAGTCTAACCTATTTCAAGAATATTAATACTAGAGTTGTCCAACCGTATTTCTTTCACAATTATATGAAGAAGAACCCTTTTTAATTGGTAAGCTGATTGTGTTCACTATAAAACTAGTGTGGAACACTGCCCATTTTCGTTTCCGCCTTCCGGTCCAAAAATATGCGGAACACGGAACGGAGCGGAAGAGCTCAATATTGCCGGAAACCGAAATTCGGAACACGGAAACAGAAATTCCGCACATCCCTGGTTATCAATAACAGTTCGCTCAAAATTGGCCCATGCATGAAGTATGGCGTTCTTCAGATCAGAAACCGATGTCTCAGCGGTTCCATTTTTGTACACTGTGTACAAGAATGTCCCACTAGCTTTCTAGTTTTCGGTTGAGATCTGAAGAACAGCTAGGCCACTTCAAATGTTGAGTTCTGTTGCAGTTGAGCCAACCTGTAGTTGACTGCGATACGTGTATGGATGCATTGACTTGTTGGAAAATAAGGTTGTACCTACGAAATCTTCTGAAATATGGCAGAAGGTAATTTCCGAGCAATTTCTGGTAGTCTTCACTGTTCATCCTACGCGAGACGAACTCCAAGGCAACAAGTTCGTATCCAGAAAACGCAGCCGAAACCATGAGACTTCCACCGACAAAGTAGCACCTGTAGAATACTCGCTTCTCTCTCTCCTCAAATCTCTCGAATAGTGTCTGTACCCGTCGGGCCCATCAAGATTCCACTTCTTTTATACTACTGGAGAGATCTGAGTGAAGAGGTCGAGTATCCCCTAGGCGCAACTTTGACGGTAAAAGTCTCATGGTTGGGCTGCGTTTTCTGGATGCGGACTTGTCTCGTTCGTTTCGGAAGTTCGTCTCGTGTTGGACGAACAGTGAAGACTACCAGAAATTGCTCCGAGATCACCTTTTACCATATTTAAGGAGACTTTGTAGGCACAACCTCATTTTCCAACAAGATAATGCATCCACACACGTATCGCAGTCAACTGCAGGTTTACTTATTTATTTATTTATTTATTTATTTATTTATTTATTCAATACCCTCGCGATAAGCGCAAGCGCCAGAAAAAAGTATTACAACAACACAGCAGCATGAAGACACACCTAGAGCGAGTCAAACCAATGTCCTATGAGGAGAAAGGGCCACCTTCAGCTTACTCCTAGGTCGACTGATAGGAGGCTCCTCAGGCTCCCCGTTTGTTTGAGATGCACGCAGATCAAAGAATTTGGAGCCTACAAAGCGCGAAAAGTGGATTAACTTATAAACCCGACAAATATCAAAGAATTTCCTGCGAGAAGCCAATGTGTGAAGACCCAGGTATTTGTTCCTTATCGATGCTTTAGATATTTTAGAGCAAAGGAACTCGCCAGTGCGAATAAGAACCTTGTAGTTAGTTAGTAGTCTAGCAGTGGTCTAGTTTTCCTCCAGATCTCACCGCTGGTAGAGAACTTGTGGGGCATTCTTGTACACAAAGTGTACAAGAATGGGACCACTTACACTTCGGTTTTTGATCTGAAGAACGCCATACTTCATGCATGGGCCAATGTTGAGCGAACTGTTATTGATAACCTAACCAGTAGTAGGCAAAACAGAATTTTCGATATGGTTGCAACAAAGGTGATGTGACGAAGTACTAATCTTACTTTGTCTGTAGGGACTTTTGTGATTGATCAGGTTTTTTACTAAGGGAACTTATATTTTGCACCGTCTCCATTCGTTAAATTTTCAATAAAAGTTCGTGGTATCCTGCACTGATGAGATAACCTGCTTAAAATTCTTCTATAGAGGCTTTCGATAGTGAGGAACACGACGGTAACCGCTGAGCATAGGCAGCGGATCCTTCGGGTACTAATGGACAAATCGGGGGTATCTACAATTTTGCACCGGGATGTATTAATAAGGACGATGCGATTTTTGTGTTAGCCAATTTCGTTTGATACCGTTTACTCACTCCAAAAGCGCATTGTGTAGGCTCAAGTAAATAAGTTAAGTTAATAAGTTAAATAAATAAAGTAAGTTCAACTACAACATTCGCCAGAGGCAAATAAAAGATTTGAATTCTTTAAAAAAAGCAAATAATGAAGATATTTAATATCTTCTCAGAACCGTTGACAATACTCGTTAAATGGCAAGACATGAGAACTTTTTTCCTGCAAACAAAATCCTACAAAAAAAATCATACAGAAGTACGTGTGCAAAACATCTACGCACGAGTGCAAACCTTTGCGAAAAAACCGTTCACTCCATTTGTTCATTTCATTATCTCACAGGAATCTTCAGCCAATCAAATTGTAGAGTTATACGGCATTTTCAGTCGAAATTCAACGTTTTTGAAATAAATTTCAACGTTCTTCTGGAATCTTGCCTGTGTAACAACGTTGAATTTGATTTGAAAAACTTTGAATTTCAACTGAAAATGGTATATAGTCGTGTCATATATGCACACTGTGAGCTTCAGTCCCGAAGTAATCGAGGTCGCTGAACACGAACCTTAAGTTAGTTTTTGCAGCAACGGTTGCCATCAAGAGATATTAATCAAATTATCGATTTTTCGTAAATATCACTCAACAAGATCAAAACTTCAGGCCTGAGGTAATCGAGGTCACTGAACACGAATCGGAATTCATTTTTAATTTTCCGTCGAAATTTGTGTTTATTGTGCAAATTCCGTAGAGTATTCAAGTGTATGACATCGATGACAGTCGTGGTCGCAGAGAACGCAAATGTGAAATTAGATTTTGAAAATATCGATGAAGACACAATTGATTCGCCTCAACGAATTCCCCATAGAAAATCAATAGCTCGATCAACATCAACCGATAATTTCAAAAACGAATTCAAATTTGTGTTCAGCGAGATCGACTACCCCAAGGGCTGAAGTTTCGGACCGCACTCGGTCGCCATCAACTGCAGTCAGCATCGCCAATATGTCATGCCTCCAGCCCGGTTGTGTTGACTGATGGAAACAAGCACGCGAACACACACTACCCTTCTATGTATAGTAGGATATTGAATGCGTTTTCGTTACGGTGAGCTCCTCGACAGTGTGCTATCGAAAACAATCGTCACCGAAATGAACGCCGCTCACAAAAATCATCACTATGCCACATTCTAAACAACCACGTATTCGAAATTCGAATATTATTCGAATTTTCGCACCTCGAATAATCGAACTCGAATAATTATTCGAATTTTCAAACCTCGAATAATCGTATTCGAATAATTATTCGAAATTGCAAACCTCGAATAATCGAATTCGAATAATTATTCGAATTTGCAAAACTCGAATAATCGAATTCGAATAATTATTCGAATTTGCTAAACTCGAATAATCGAATTCGAATAATTATTCGAATTTACGAAACTCGAATAATCAAATAATCGAAAATCGAATTCGAATAAATTATTCGAATAATTATTCGAATTCGATTATTCGAGCACAAGTATATAAACTATCCTTTAGGACCCGTTTATACTTCGACGCCGAGCGACGCGACGCCACGTATAGTGGCCATATTGAATGAGCGACGCGATCGATCAATTTGGCCACTTTACATCCCATCGCGTCGCTCAGCGTCGGAAGTATGAACGGGGCCTTGAAGTATTGACTACCCCGTCCTCGTTCCCCCGCCCCTCCTCAGATCTGGGTGATGTCGTGTTCGTTCTCCTTCTTTTCATGTTGCAAACATGACCGGCGTCATTTCTGTAAGTGTACATATGTGGGCGCGTGTGTGTGAGTTTAGTAGTCTAGGACGTTAAGGGTGTAAAACTGTTGGCTGGACTAACTCATGTTACTAACCTCTCTGGTATCTGTGTATTTTATTGTGTATTTTGTAATGTATGTGTGTGTTGTTATTATAGTGTTTCTAAGATTCAATCTGTAAAAAATCGCCAAAAAATTGTGTTTCGTTGTAGCTGATGTGTTGGAGTGTGTCATCGTTTAGTTACTAGTTAGTAACACGAGACTCTCTTCACCCTTCTTCCCCATGCCCCCGTTTCTCCCTAATGCACTCTGGCAGTGCGTTTGTGTGTGATTTCTCGAGCGGACGAGTTTCTGAGAGTAAACTGTTGATCTGTGCTGCTATCTGTACACAGCATGGAAGGCCGAACACTGATACAGTACATGTGAGAGTAAAACAAGAATATCACAAAACATCGCAAGAACAGACAACATGAACCATAATTAGAAACAAAAAGAAAGAGTAAAGAACGAAGTGAATAAACTGGACTCCCAGAGACTGGTCAACTGTGATGGGATGGAAAGAGTTGGCCGCTTTGTTCAACCTTTGGTATTCAGAACCCGCCTTGTGAACAAAGAAGTTCGCGCGCACTGCAGTCTTGACTCCAGGGGCCGGATTCATCAACCACTTACCGCCTGTAAGTGGCGTAACTAACCACGAAACCCGCCATTCGGCCGATTCATCAAAACGTGGTTAGTTAAATCCGGCCTCAGATCCGGCGTATGCGTTACTAGGCTGGAGTGCCCGGTAAACGCTACCGGGATGGCAGCGGTTGCGCTCCACGGCTAAACGGTGACCCAGTCGCAACGAAATGTCATCACTTACCGCGAATTTGATGAATCGCAACTCGCGGTTAGTGAGCTGCTGACGGATAGTAATGGTGACGGGTGATAAGATCTACCTCCGTTCTCGTTGATGAATCCGGCCCCAGGTAGTTACGGTAG
This sequence comes from Heligmosomoides polygyrus bakeri, assembly GCA_947359475.1. Taxonomy (NCBI): domain Eukaryota; kingdom Metazoa; phylum Nematoda; class Chromadorea; order Rhabditida; family Heligmosomidae; genus Heligmosomoides; species Heligmosomoides polygyrus. Next base: position 96,817,891 of record OX375867.1, on the reverse strand, counting down.
TTTTGCACGTGTGAACGTGGTCGCATAGTAGACTTTGAGGGCCCATTACTCCTTGGGTTAAAGGACTTTGCAGAAATGGAACGTCCCTTCCTACTATTTGAAGGGTGCTGATTCTTACAGCGGTATTCGTTTTTGCCGATTAAACATACGTGCGAGTACATGCAATCCCATAGTTAACTTTGAGGGTACCTAGCTCCTTGGGTTCAAGGACTTTGCAAAAATGGAACTTCCCTTACTACTATTTGAATGGTGGAGAATCTCACAGTAGTATTCGTTTTCGCAGCTCAGACGCATACGTCTGAGAGACTTCCCTGGTGAGTTTTCCGCTGTTAATTCTTATTGTGCAAGACATCCTCTTCCGAACGACATATAACACCAAGCAAAAAAGTCCACCCCAGAGCAGGAGCTGTCGGTAAAGTTCGGACGGAAAAGTCGGACGTCCCAATTTGATGACCTGAAATCAAAATCAGCAAATAAGACCAACACGTATTCTTATAGCACAGAATATTGTCTTCCATCTGCTTAAAAAAAAACTGCGCTAAAATTCCAAATTTAAGCGGAGAGCATGCTTAGGTAGAGCAGATCATTCTCTTTCGAAAGCTGTTTAGCGCTATGCAAGAGACCGTCGGCGAAATCCGCAATGAATCTTTGAAAAAACGGTGGGGACTTATAGGACAACCTAATATTTTATCCAAACGCGTTGTGTGTTCCTCGTTTTGTTCCCGCATTTATAACGCTATTTTCATCCTTAGCAAATGAAAACGTGAATTCGCACTTCCCAAGAAAACCCAGTTATGTTGAACTCTTCACTAGAGACGATGCCGCACTTCCAAAAAATAAACCACATGATTTCGGAAACTTCTAAAAATTTTGTGCTAAATGCAGAGCAGCAGAATCCGACACCATTTGCGGTTTATGTTTCTCAATGCTTCCATAGGGTATCGTGGAAGAGCTTTATTATGCATCTCACCTGTATCTATCACCTGTCGCCCTATTGACCGTCAAGTTTTAAAGCATTTGTTCAAGCCTGGAGCAGCTAATATAGAGGCTACATGTTGTTACAGAATGTTTTACTATGATCAAAACTCTTGCGCCAGGCGGAACTCGATCCCTCACTTTCTGCTTTCCGGGCAGCGATGCCACGCCTTACACCACAGACGCTATTTGACCGTACGTAGCATCCGCGATATACTCGAGGCTCAATGGGTTCGAGTACCGCCTAGCGCAAGAGTTTTGATCATCGAGTTGCTCGAATGGGCGTCAGCAGCCTCCCACTCGTCCATGTCGCGTGCCAGAGTGCTTCAATGGATCCTCCTCGCTCAAGGGACACGAATAGCGTCATATCGTTCGTCCAGATTACGAAAAGGCTCAACCAGCGAGTTGGTGAGCGTCCTGGGGTCGGATTCATCAACAACTTACGTAACTTTAACAGAGAATTCAAGGAGAAGGAGTTGTTGGTGAAGATGGTTTTTCTCTTTTTGGAATTTTGTTGATATTCGATAGAAATCAGCATGAGCCAATAAACGCGACACAAATTCTTATTGAGCAAGATATCTTCTTCCAAACGACATATAACATCAAGCAAAAAAGTGCAACCACAGAGCACGAGCTGTCGGTAAAAATTCGGGCGGAAAAGTCGGACTTCTCAATTTGATGGCCTACAATCAAAATCAGCAAATAGGACCAACACGTATTCTTGTAGCACAGAATATTGTTATCCAAATGCTATAAAAACTACGCAAAAATCCAAACCTAAGCGGAGAGAAGCGACTGCGCAGATGGCCACTTTTTCGCCTTTCACTTTAACGACCTAAAGATTGACAAAATTCAGCATGAAAAAAGAAATGCAATAGATGCTTTGGTAGAGCAAATCATTTACTTTCGAAAGCTCTATAGCGCTGTGCAAGAGACCGCCGGCGAAATCCGCAATGAATCGTTGAAAAACAAGTGAGGACTTATGGGAGAACCTAATATTTTATTCACACGCGGTAAACCTGACGTTGGGCATCCTAGAGAAAATCGCACTCTTCAGCTGTAGGCAGAGCTCAGCAAAGTGTCCGAGTTGATGAGTTCCACGCAGATAAGTTACTTGCCTACAAAAATACTACAGTGAACAATGGATAAAAAACTGCGTTCGATCTCTTCACAGAGACGCGACACATTTTACTAGATGTCGTAGATGCAATTTTTAATGCGTATTTGGCGTGTACAATGACTTTCGGTCGCTAGCCGACGAACAAGTCAGCGCTTTATCCTTCCCAGATAAATCTAGTACCAGTTCACGACAGTCAGAGGATAGAAGGGTTGGTGGCCTAGGCGGGAAACCCGAACCAGGAACCTGGAATCGTCTGCTCGCAGCTTGCGCCTCCTCCGCTGCGCTGCCTGCTATTGTATGTATGGCCACAAATCTCTCGAAGCTTCTGAAAAGGTTCAGCACAGTGTAGTCGAGGTTACACGCAGTCACTGATCGATATGGTAGCGCTATCGATCTGCCACGATCGAGCGATGTGAAGTCGAAGAACCTGTCTTCGAAGGAAACGCACAGCCTTGTCATGGCGTCATCGCGTCGTTTCGGCCGCATTCTTCTCGGTCAGTCTAACTCGTCTGCCTACGGGCCGCTTGCTGAACCTCTTCCTGAATTCTCTGCGGTGATCGCGAATAGCTAGTGGTTGTCTTCTGTACTGGAAATCCAGTTTCCAAACTGCTTAATCTCTTCCTTCTTGCTTGAGCTGGTCTCTTTGGGCCTATTACAAGAACAGACCGATTTTTCCTTTTCTGGGATTGCGACTACGTAGGATTTCGCTCATTTTCTCCAGCTGAGCGCAGAAGACGTTCGAGTCTACCATAGAACCGGTAGGAACCAATTCCCAGAATACTCGGCCATTGATATCCCACCAGAAGGAGGGCAACTCCTTTTCGTCGTGATCAAGAGGTTCCGGCTGTGGTTGGGGCAACTCGTCGAAGTCCACCCAGTGCTTGCGACGCACCAAATTGTCGTAGGCGCAATACTTTTCATCCATCGTGATGATCCAAGCAAACGTACCGCGACGGTTGAGGAGAGAACTGCAGATATCAACACGCTTCCGTCAAGACGTCAAAGCATATGGTACAATTCGAGGCAACTTTGTGACGTTGCCTGAAGACCGAAGGGCATCGTGTACTGTGGACATAGGAGTATTTGTAAATTCTGAAAGTTCACGTACAGAAAGACCAGGCCCAGCGCCGCAGGTGGCGCTACGAGCTGTCTGTTCTGCCTATATGGTCGACCTGTTCGTCGGGAATCCTCGAGCGATTCGTCACCGTTGTCGAGCATATGGTACCAACTGAAGCACGTTACCCGAGAGAGGACTTGCTCCTTCATTGTCCCCAGTAGAAAGCGATGGGCCTCGTTCGCGGATCGACCGGAGTGGTACTGTAGAAGGAGAGCTGGTCGGTTCAGCATCCTCTTGTTGTCCATTGCGAAGGCACCACTGGGAACAGGAGACAATATGTCGCACCTGCTGTTGGCAGTAACATATACAGGACATAAGACACAAATCTCCTAAGTCCGCACGCTCATGACTTCAGCTGCCCAAGTGTTTTGAATCTTACCATGCAATTAGTCTAAAAACTTTCCGGACAACCTAATATTTTAGAAGTTGGTAAATGTATTCCTGCAGTCTGTAATGTGAAGGCTATCCATTGACCACTTCTTCACCACTGTGACGTGGGGCGTAGAAGGCGAGGCGGATGTGAGGGTTTTAATGGTGTTTGTTGTTCGCATTCCTATTGTCATTTCGTGATCTAAAGTGTGGAATCAATCTCCTCCTTACTCCGCTGATCGTTTCCCCGTCAGATCCTCAGAATCGTCTTTTGTCGCTTTTCTGAAACTGCATACGCTTAGGTCTGATAGTGCTAGCGTTTCAGTATGTATTTAGCAAGCAACAGGCGGCTCGAGTCAGAAGGCCGTGGCTCTCAACGTCTGGTCCTTTTCAGTGAGCGTATGCCAACACCATCAGATGGAGCTCTTGTGACGGACCAATGCTCGGTGTCCTACATGACACCGTGGGCGACCGTGGTCGCTCTAACGTGCTGCTACCTATTGGCGATTTTGTGGATTTGCAAGAGTAGGTGCCTTACTTCACAATTGTCGTGTGCCTTCGGAAGAGCGGTTTTTTGTTGACGTCCTCTTCTGATCGGCATACACGGTTTGGGACTTGGGATTCGACTCCGCTGTCTCAGGGCAGTCCACGCTTCCACATCATCGGTGTTGAAGTGCAGCAGTTAGAATTCCTTGGTTCAGTAAGTGGAGATAGATATGCTTCCAAACAGTCTACGCGAAGGGTGTACAGCCAGAATATGTTGTCTCAGACTCGTTGGATTAGGAATTCATCAGGGACCATATTCATCAGGCGCTTACCGCCCTCACGATGAAAGTACCGCCAAACCCCCTGATATGACATTTCTCAACATTAGGTTTGGCGATATTTTCACCGTTAGAGGGCGGAAAGCGATTAATGAATCTGGCTCCAGGATTTTTCAGTTTTCGCTTTATTTCTGAATTAGTTTTTTTTATCCAACATCTTGTCCAACCTATTTTTGCGCACTTTTTGTATAGTATTTGTGAAGTAATGAAACGCAGGTCACCTATTCAGATGACAAGAAGATGTGCCTACCGGTGCCAGATAGCCTCTTTCCGTATCAGAAACAGCTGAAGCAACTAAAGCGAGGTATATTCTTCAAGGTGTTGATTGGTTCGAGCCTCCTGAGACATACAGAGTTCCAGAGCTGTCGCGATATCTCGTCGAAGACAACTGCATCGAGATCTTCGGCACCCCTTTGGCGCACACCGCTCAAGGGACTCTGTTTCGTGGCACCATCGTGCCGCGAGTGAAGCATCGAACGACGGAACGAGTACCGGTAGCTGTGAAGGTGAGCTTAAAGGGACTCGACTAGCACAAATGCTCCGCCCTATCTAGGGCGGCGCCAAGGATGGTAGATCTTGGTTTGCCCTGTTTGCATATTAACTGAATAGACTTTATAGGAAAGCCTCATAGGCCAAAGTACTCAATCTATGAGGGCGTTGTGCGCCCGCGAAGTCTGAACCCCACTTGAGACCATATCGCTGTCTTAAATTTGAATTTTACGCGATACCCTTCGGTACAGGGCGCGTGGTAGCGCAGTAGGAGTATTTGCTGACTATGGCGTGAACTCCGGTTTAAGGTTCTTAGTTCGGATTTCCTGCCCATGTCCACTGAGCAATCCATGGGTTGGTGATTATCGCTGTGATTTGTTTAAGAAGGATGAGAGCTGACTTGGTTGGCCACGCTCCTCATCCTGCCCCGGGAATGATGGTCTTGGCAGGGCAAGAGAAGGAACGGAAGAGATTGGTCACTAGCTATGACGTGTGGGTCCCTACCCACTGTGTGCACTGGGCACTAGCCCGAAGACTACCTTTTACGCGCACATTGTATTGCGGGCATATTACTGGGTTGCAGTTTGGCTGAGAACAGAGTCACAAAGAGCGGTAACGGCCTCAGTATTCAGGTGAGCCATCCGAATCCGAAGCACAGCGTCGCTCTGCTAGAGGAATCGGCTCGAATCTGCCGTCTCTCGCATCCAAACCTCGCGCGGATAGTGGCCGTCTCGCAGCTGTCCTTCGCCGTCCTCCGACCTGCAGTCGCTGTCGAATGGCTCGCCGGCGGCAATCTGGCCGACTATTTCCGGCATCAGATCCGAGTTCGTAAGTGGAGGCGACGCTGGCTGAGCTACGGCATCGATAACTCAATCGCATGCTTTCAGGAGCGTGAAGAGCGTGAAAGGCCACTGGTGCTTCTGCGGGACATCCTGGAGCTGCTCGTGCAAGTGAGCGCGGCGCTGAAGTATTTCCATGAGGTTCTTGGAGACGTGGCGCACGGAGCGGTGACGACGGAGAACGTGCAGCTCACGTCCAGGGACTTGAGGCGGTAAGTAGTCCGACTCGGATAGATGAAAATAGAGGCGCGCGCGGTACCAGTCTACCGTCTATTATTTTCATGTCGAATTGAACACTTTTCATACAAAATTGGGCGGTTTTCGAATCAAATTGAACACACTTCTAATGGTAAGCAAACTTGAAGGAACTGATCGTCTTCGGAATCAATGAGAGGTTCTTCCAAGATCAAACTAAAAACTCTCCCGGATGGATAGAATGTATTGATATTTAATGAAAATTTAGCGACTTTTCTGAAACCTTTTATTTTATTTGTCCCAATAGTGAACACGCTGTTTTACATCTTGAAGGAATGATTACATTCCTTACATTACATTACATTACATTACATTACGATTACATTACATTTTACATCTTGATTCAACGACAGTCGGACATGAATCATCTTGAAGGAATTTTATTTTCAAGGGAAAATAAAAGATGAGAGCTTATTCTACTCAATTTTGATTTGGTGCATATATCAAAGTCCTTTCACAGGTCTTTCTTTGAGTATTCCTGGATCGAACCAGGATGGGTGATAGAGCTCCTTGGGCAGTTGGTAATCCTAGCAGAATAACTTTTAGGATCTATCCTAGTCGAGAGGGGGCAACCGGCTTGGGTCAGTTACCTACGTCGCCCATTCCACGGAATCGTATTCCCTGAATTTAAATGAAAACCCTCACATCATGTAGTTGAAACTCTTCTAGAAACTCAAAAGGGAATGAAGATGCAAGTCACTATGTGCTCTCCCACTCCGATTGAGATGGATCCTAACCTTTACCTTCTTATGTTTTTCCAGTGCTAACATAAATACTTTAAGAGCAATACATATGAAAATTAGTTATAGAGGAAATTTAACGAGAAATCACCTATTCTTGGGCGTGAGTCAAGAATGCAAAAAGGTACGGCAGCTCAAGGATCGAACCATTGACCAACGAACATGATTGCAGGTTACCAAGGGTTGTACAGGACTGCTTGAACTGAATCTTGAAATTTATTTATTTGAATCTGCAGTTCCACTTGCATCAGTGAACTTTCAGCTGTCGCTGCCTGTGTTCCAGCTGAATTGGATAAAGTTTTGACTCCATGTTCAGGTTCAGCACCCTGGAGCGTGCCAAAAAAGATATGCACCATTGAAAAGTTGGGGAAAAGCAGCGACCTTTCCTGGTCAGGCTACATCTTTCCACCGATAGAAACAGCGACGCCGTTATGGTTCTTTTTAAAAAATTGGGGCTGCTCATTTCTTACTACTTATGGGTGATCGACCTACATTTCGTCCGGATTGCTCCAGCTTCCTGCCGATGTAGCGAAAATCGCCATGTGATCAAGAACGTATTGAGGCTACTGTAGTAGATCCAGCGGCAGATGGAATAAGCAGGGAGTAAGCGACCTTATGTAGTGAGAGACCCGGCCAGATTTATCAACGACGTACAGCAATCTAACGGTGAAAATATTGCCGAAATCCCTGATAGCGCGGCTTATCACGCGGTATGGTGATATGTTTCCCTTGTTAGCCGCGCTATTAGGGACTTCGGCAGTATTTTCAGCGTTAAAGTGCTGCAAGTTGTCTATGAATTTGGCCCCATATCTTGGCTGATATGTGAGCAAGTGGAATGCGGCAGGTATGTAAACATTAGACAACATTGGGCGACAACGTACGACAAACAAATTCACTAGGCGATAATCGGTCATGGTATGAGTTCTTACGCTGAAGAGAGATGTGGCAGAAACCAGCCTCAGCAGGGAATCAACATTCGTTGATGAAGACCAGAAGACACTATTAGGCGATACCGGGCGACGAAGCGTATCACCCTCGATAAGCTGCAAGAGGGAGAAATGCCACGTCCTTGTTTGCTTATTTCTCACATGTGTAAGAAAGAAAAGATGGAGGACGGCGCTACTCAATCCCTTTTCGGGTGCGCCACGCATTCTACTTCTACATGGTGTCGTGGAGACGATTTGAATGCGTTTTGGCCAAGCAATGACTTGCAGTTGCCCGCCGATGAACAAATCAGCGTTCATAACAGCGCGACACCAAGCCACAATAAGCGACGCAGCGACAGATTTTTGCTTTTTTTTCTCTAAGTTTCAGCTGTTTGACACCGATGATTTTTTCTTTATCAACGTCGTATCACAATAGTTCAGATGTACGGTGAAGCTGAGTTGCCTCTATCCGGCCACAACGTCACGCCTTCCGCCGGAAATCGTCTGCTCCACCGAGCGGAATCCGAAAAGGCGACAAGAGAGTGACATCTGGTAGGTCGGTATTGTCGGCTACCGTCCGGACCCTGACGCTTCACCTCTAACTCCGCCCATTTCGACATTTACAGGATGTTCGGCGTCCTGTGCTGGGAGAGCATGACACTGGGCGCGGAGCCACACTATCAACGGACACCCGAAGAGATACAGCGGTAGGTAGGAGTTTCCAGCTTTGCAAGCCAGTCAGAATCATTTCGAAGCGTTCTTGAAGTCGGTCGATAACCTTGTCCTTTGCGCTGTTTCAGGTGCTTCCGACTGCCTGATCGAGGTCTAACTTGTCCGCAGGGTTGTCCTCTAGATGTGTGAGTTCACTACAGTTACTCCTAGTCGATTCCTTTATATGATTTTCACGTCGAAATTGACTTTTTTCAAATCAAATTGGACACTACTCTAAGCAAGCTTAACGCGTTTGAAATCAAACTGTACATATTCCAAATTAAAACAGAGCTAATTCTACAATAAAATGGAGACCCTTTGAGAACTTTATAAAAACTTATTGTTCAAGGAAAATTTAATATTACCTTTTAAAAATTTTTAATGCCATCTTCTGCAGTAAATAAATGCCCTGTTTGAATTTTTATAAAATTTTCATGTTTGGGGAAAAATAATGGTATAAACTTTGTTTTAAAGCGTGGCAAAGCAGCAATCATTAATTGTAGTAAAATAAGAGATCGCACCATGCACTTGACTCTACAGTTACGATATTCATTGGATTGATAGCGAAAATTCTGTTTGCGCGGAGTAGCGCAAATCTGAGCGGTACAATAAGAACAGTTATAAAACGCATATCTTCACATCGCTGTTTCAAAGTGGCGTTTACATTATTAATCAAATGAATATCGCGACGGTGAAGTCAAATGCATGGCGCGATCTCTTTTTTGATACACTCAATGATTGCTGCTTTGTTGAACTTTAAAATAAAATTTAACTCATTACCTTTTTTAAATAAAAATTTCATAAAATTTGAAAACAGTGTGTCCCTTTATTGGAGCAGTTGAATTAGAATATTTCAAAAAAAAATCATAATAAATTTTCTTTGAATAAAGATTTATTTTAACTTTTTCAAAAAGTCTTTATTTTCATGTGGAGAAGATCGTTTTGATTTGGAAGATGTTCAGTTTGATTTCAAACGCATTAAGCTTGCTTACAAGGAGAGCCTCCAAACTTGCGGTGCGATGGAATTTCTACAGGATGTAGGGCCCCGAGGAACCATAGTTATTTTTTCGGAATGCTCTTCTGTGGTCAAAAAAAACTTGTGAAAACGTGAGCGCGAAGTTCGTCGCACCCTGCTGCCACCCACCGACAAAAAAAAAGAAAGTCAGAAAGACAAAAAAAAGAAGAAAAAAGAAGACAAAAAAAGAAAAAAGTTGCCGACACCGGGACAGAACCATAAAACCCACTCGGTGCGCCCGAGAGATGACATAGCTATCCACTGCGCCAACCGACCACATTCGGTGGATGGCAGCAGTGCGTTATGGACTTCACGCTCACGTTTTCACACACCCTTTTATCGACCAAAGAAGAGAATTCCGAAAAAAATAGCTATGGTTTTGCATTCCCCCCACGGGACCCTTCATGCTATGAAAATTGCATCGCAAAAGCTCGCCTCCAGATTGGAGCCTCTCCTTGTTAGAGTAGTGTCAAATTTGACATGTAAATGACTGTCTGCGACGCGGCTGCGAGCGCCTACACTTTGCGCAGTAGCCTGGCCGCGTCACCGTTCTTTGTCTTTTATCTAAACATCTGTACCTAGTCCCCATGCCAGCATCTAGTCGTCCAGTCGAAGCACACATATCGATCGTTACCGAGTAGTCGCTCGATATCAATCAATTCGTATGCTTCGCACAAGTGACTCAGCCGATGCCGTCGAGGACTATGAACAGGACCTCAGCCTGCTATTGTCCTGTCATATTATGTCAGCCTATGTCAGATGGTCGCTAGCGATGGAATGTCTGTCGGAAGCGCATCGCCGGCCGCGTTTCGTCGGCGCGATTCCGACGCTGGTCGATCGAGTCCAGCAACTGCGCAGCTATTACGTGCAGTCAATGGACTGTCTCTATCCAGTGCCAAATGTTGGCAATTGCACGTGTCCCGAGCACAAATGCAAGAAAATGGAGAGTTTCGACAGGGAATGAGTAGATCGATTCGAACAATAAAATTTTATGGATTTCTTTGCTGCAGTGAGGTAATGTTGAACGATATTTCAGAAGAAAATTTGATTAAATATTCTTGAGATGAAGAGATGCCATACCGTGTTGTGGACAAGGCGTTGATACATAGCGGGTTGATGACCTGGGCGGGTGTAGGTCGCGAGCATAGGCGAGAAGCCAATCACGGACAACACCCGTAGCCTATTACCACCTGATTCTGTGAGCACGTGCTATTAGGGGGGGGGGGGGCAAAAGTAATGAGACACCCCATGCCGTGTCCATATATCTCGTGGCTGGAGTCTGGTTTCGTGCTTGTCGTATTTGTATGTTTATATGCTACTTAATGAAGCCCATCTGAGAAGTTACCACTTCCGCCCTTTCCAGAAGCATGCCAAAACCCCAGCCTGTCTCATGCCGAAACCCCAGTCTGATGAGTCGACCCGTGTCGCGCAAATCTCCCCTAATTCCCAACCCCGAGCGGCCTGGGCTCAATATTCACGCAAGATGAGAAGTACGTCTTCTACCTTAATCCTGCCAAGCAGCGAGTCTGGGTGAGGCCTGGTGACCTGTTACCGACCTTCGTTCGGCGAGATGTTCACGGCGAGAAGCATCTTTGGAGCTTTTGGGTCTGCGCCCATGGATAGGTTTACCGGAAGCTGTTTCCCAAGAGTACTACGATAAACTCCAAGGCCATGGTGAACGAAATAGAAGAGATGGGCCGGCGACTCGCTCTTATTCATTCGCAGCGCTTCAAGAAGGTCCTCCTCTTCGACAACGCCGCACCCCATCGGCAACAAGTAACCACGGATCAGCACCAGGCCCAAGCAGTTCTGGAAGGATGGGATCAGGAAGTTGGCTGAGCGATGGCAGCAAGGTCGTTGCCCTTAATGGCAAATACATTCCTCAGCATCGTTGAGTTGTAATTGAGTTATAGAGAGATAAAGATTTTTTTCATTTTGTCTCATTTCTTTTGCCCCCCCCCCCCTAATAGTCGGACAGGCAGAGAGGATACTCAACAGAAAGAGCCCACATATGGGTATCGTCCTTCCATTCTAAGACAAAAAATGGGATGTGCAACTGAGCTGGTATACGGCATACTTACGTCAGATGGGGCGCGGTCGTGACATGGTCGCAAATGTTCGGTAGGCGACCGCGCAGGCTGATAAACTTCAAGAACGGACACTATTGCACCTTTACGACTCTAAAGGTCGAAAAAATTTCTCCCAAACTTCGACCAAAGAGTTATTTTGGGTGCTGATCATGAATCTGACATCCGTTTTGAAATGTCGGGCGATTAAGGTAAGTTACGGTAGGTACGGGTGAGTCTAAGTCACTATGACCTTGGTCACTGGCACCCATTGTTACTTACCGTAATCGTCCGAAATTTCAAAAACGGATGTCATATTCGTGATCAGCACTCCAAATAATCTCGGTGAGCGAAGTTTGGGCGAAATCGGTGACTTTGACCTAGACAGCCTTCGTCGCCCGTAGCTGCTGTAGCCTACCGTAATCGGTCGAAAAAATGGATGTCATTCGAGATCGGCACTCAAAATAACCCACACCCTGGGCGAAGTTTGGGCAAAAACTTTTTCGATCTCTCCTCGACTCTGGAGTCGTGAAAGTACCGGACAGTGCACTTTTTTGTTTACAACTGCGTGCCACGCTGTTTACACAAAGGGCTAATTCCGAATTGGTCAAATTATCGAAACCATCTCCCATTGCTGACTCCTTGAGTAAATTCAAAACGCCTTTAGACAGGCATTTCCGAAACGCTTAATTGCTAACCCTTCTATGAATGTACATAGACATCAGGCTCAATCAATCTTCTTGTTCATCATGTTCTCCTTTTGAGATGTTTTTTGTTAACATTTCCTTTAGTACCTCATGAATTGTCTATGTTTTGCGTGAATTTCATGAATTTGAATTTCATAAATAAATAAATAAACTAACAGCTGTGTACAACATGAAAGGGACCATGAGGCCCATAAGTGAGCCAAGCATCCTGGATAGTTCCAACATGAAGAAGAAGAAAAACGAAAAACGGAGAACAGCGCTGGTAAATAAATAGCTGTGAATAAATGAAACAATTACGAGCAGCTCCCTTTTTGATGGGATCCCCATAAAAGTGTGCGATTCGGTCAATGTCTCGAAAATGGACAGCATTGGGGGTGAAAACGCGTAAGCCAATCAATTAAGCAGAGTTTCGGGCCGAACACAGCCAGCGAATCACACTGCCGGTCGTACACGCCCATTCTGAATGGCAATTCCTTTCGATGGAGCCTGACCGTAGAGACGTTCCCAACTCCCAATGCTATTCATATTAGCTACATGGACCATTCTCCGTCTAAGAAATCGCCAAGAAAACGTACTGTCCATGCAAATTTATTTCGTCATTCACCAAGGTCAGCATGAATAACTCACCATCCATGCATTAAATTTTTCTACAAAAATATCGGACCACAGAAGAGCAAAGGGAATCTGGTGCTCAGAAACGTATAGGATCGACGTGCCGCAGTCGCGACGCAGTCACTGTGAGATAACTAATTTGGGTAACACAAACTCTCAAATCCACCGAAAATCTTCAGCCGACGCCGCAGCAGCACAACTTAACGCTCTCAGACAGCAAGGGGAACTAGCAGGTGATCTGTCAGTTCAAAGCTGCCCACAGTCGGCTATCACCACCAGCTTGGATGTGCGGCCCTTCTGACAGCCGTAGCCTGAACACACAACCGTGTAGCTCCGACAATCTCTGACATACGCACGGAGAAGACTCACCTTCTATTATGCCGTAGCTTTCCATCTTTTCCAACACTTCGAAGCCATCTATGAGTTCGCCAAACGCCACATGGAAGTTGTCCATCCTGGAAATTATCACTGATTTGCGAATTTTGATTGGAAAAACTCCTTGAAAATTCTAAAAATTCTAAGAAGAATTTATCCAGTGGCACAGCTAGAAAAGCGAATCGAACACACGCACGACACCAAATCAAGTTCTTATGGTTAGTTCGAATCCCGCTAGCAAACCAAACACTGAACTCCTTCGGGGCTCCCCAGACCTGTCTGGAAAGGGTAGTGCACTGACTTGTCCATTGGCTGGCCAACGCAAGTACATTTGACGTTTGGACGACCTCACCGCGAATTCGAACTAAAAATCGAGTTGAGGGGCGCCTCATCCCAGCTGCGCAACACCCGGTCATAGAAAGCGCCTTTGATTAGGTAGATGGGGATCGGATTTTTATAGTTCTTTTAGAAATACTATTTTTATTATTTTTGAGAGTATACTGGTCTCCATTTTCCGGTTAAGCTGAAGACCTTACTAGTAACAATGCTTGAGCACATTTGCTTAAGCCTGGAGCGGCTGGTAGAGAGGCTATATGTTGTTAAGAGTTTTGATCGCAACAAAACATCCTGTAACAACATATAGCCTCTCTACCAGCCGCTCCAGGCTTAAGCAAATGTGTTCAATGCTTATAGATTGCGCCATGCATTTTGTTTACAGAAGTTGTGGAATTTCTAGATGAGGCGCTTTTTCAGAGGTCGCTCCCATCTAAAACGCACACGTATTCTGTAGTTTCTCTTCTTTCGATGCAATTCTGAGCTCATTTTCTAGCCAATAACGATGGAGATCAATGGGCCACTTTGGCACATGCCATGGTTGTGCTAGCGTCGGTTAGCAAGTGGGCAATACAATAAGCGACTACTACCATATTAGGTGTAGTAGCTCAGCAGCAGAGGAAAGGTGTCATTTACCACGGAGTGTAGGTGAACGTGACGAAGAATCGACTGGAGTTCGTGTTCGGCCAGCCGTAATTATCCATGGAGAGTACACCTCTGCAATTGAACACTGTATCCTCCTTGTTCTGATGCGGTTCCGGATATTGTACCAAACCTCTTATCGTGTGGTATGTCGAAGTTCTCATCATCGAAGTACTTCTGGTCAAATGTGCTGCGACCGCCAGTTCGATCGGCGTTTTGTGTCTCGAAGTCCCCAGACTGGAAGGTGGACGTCAGAATGAGTTTTCATTTTTTTTTTTGAAGCTCAGCTAGAGGATTTTCAAGAACAAGCCCTGTATAGGCTTAATAAATCGAAAAATTTGGGTAAGAATTCTAACCACACGCTCATTTAGGTGCTTTATTTTTTGACGCTTCTTTACCACAGCCAAGAAACTCTACTGTACCTAAAGCATTAAAGAAATAAACCTATAAGGAGAGGTTGGTGCCGGAAAAATAGGAAATTAAGATGGAAGAAATCGTTCTCTGCGTTTAAGAACAGGATTCACCAAATTCAGCGGTGTTACTATCGACGAGATCATAGTGAAAAACTAAATTTGTTGAAGAATGTTAAGAAAGTTGAAGTCTTTTGCAACTTGTGGGTGGAGCAGGCGGGCGATTAGCTAGACGTATTCTGTGGGTATAATTATCTCGGACGACAACGAGAACATGCCGCTGTATGCAATATTTAGCTGAACGATGATAGTCATCGAAAACAGCTGATTAATTACTTCGCCTTTGGAAGGGTCTTTGAATGACGATTCCGAATATGTAGTTTATTTGGAAATCAGACCTGATTAAACAGTGTAGACTAAGAGGAACTGGAACCCACGACTCGATGAAACAAATCACTGCAATTAGGTCAAATTTTGAGTAGAGTGAAAGTAATACAGATATCTGAACTCTACTCGACGAGCCGAATCCAGCGATATGCTCGGCTTTCCAAACTTCCTGCTCCCAACGATTCCGACGCTGCGACGCTCTCGAGCGTCGGCGACGTTCTAGAGCGTCGCCGACGTCAAATGCGACACTAGTTATGAGCGGTATTGTAATAGAACGATGACTACAACTAATGGTTCCAGAATCTGCCGGCTTTGGTTACAATACTGGCAGATTTCCTTACTAGTACAGAAACTACCAGCTCCATGGGGGTGAGTCTACATTTACGATACGCTCTGCATACAACATCGAGCGTTACGTGAAATACGCGACAGGCCCCCCCCAAGTAAGTGGCGAAATTTTCCAAAACGGAACAAAATTTCGTCAAACATACACATGCACAGAAACCAGGTACAATCCGGTACCAGTGGCATCCCTTATAGCCGAAGCCCAGCTCACCGGTGCAAAGGCGTCGGAAGTTCTCGCAGGTTTTCGGGCAGACTTTGGTGTTTAGCTGAAATACGCAGTATTTAAAAACATAGGGATAAGGATAAAGGACGGCGTTACTCAATCCCTTTTGGGATGCGCCACGCATTCTACTTCTACGGAATGTCGTGGAGGCGATTTGAATGCGTATTTGGCCATACAATGACTTGCGGTGGCCAGCCGATGAACAATTCAGCGCTTTATCCTTCCCAGACAAGTCTGGTACCAGTTCACCGACCCCGAAGGGATGGAAGGCTTGGTTGGCCTGGGCGGGAAATCCGAACCAGGAACCTGGTATTGGGTGCACGCGACAGCCGGGGCGCCTCCCCCGACACGCTACACGCGCCCATTTAAAAACATAGTGTGTAGAAACCATAATCCAGATTCTTCAATGACACCGCCAGTACCATCTCACTGCAGATTCACTTAACGTAATAACAGATACAGAGAGTTCGACCCCAAATTTACCCCACGGCACTTTGATGAATCGCGGTATCAGTAGGTTTGGCGGTACTTTACACCGTTACCGACCGGAAACGGCTGATGAATCTCGCCCCAGGAAGCTGCGGCGTATAAGGCAAAAGAGGCCATCTATGAAGACATGAATTGATTTCGGTCACGTCTCCAATTTTTGCCGATTCTAAGTCAAAGAACAGGTGCCAACTTTGCTGCTGAGAAATATAACTCCCAGTTTTCATTTGTGCTTAGGCCTGGAGCGACTGTTATAGAAGATAGAAGCTGTTAGAAAGATGTTTTGTTGCGATCAAAACTCTTGCGCCAGGCGGGACTCGAACCCGCACCCTCTGCTTTCCGGGCAGCGATCCTACGCCTTACGCCTAAAGCACGGCTCGTCCTTGGAGGAGTCAATTAGCGCTAGTTAAGGACGACAGACATGGCTCGCATATCTACATCAGTTCTAGTCCTGCTCCCAAGATTCTCGTAAATCTCATTAAATGCATTGGGAAACCTAGAAAGAATTCAGGGTTTCGAGGAGCAATACGCGTTCCAGTTCCATGAAATCACCTGAGGCATTGAACGCTTATTCTGAAACAGGTGGCTAATGTGATCTGCATGAACCGACGGGCACTCGTCATCCAATCAGAGCTCCATTCGTATGCGAGCCTGCCAATCAGCCCACCTATTGCACACGTCCTGTCTGGCAAGGGACGTCTGTGAACTTACTCCAACAACTCCCCAAAAATCTATGTGGTCCTATAGGGCACCTAACAAGGAGCAAAATTGGAGAAGTTCGCCGCTGCGGGCCACTGGGTGGTCTAAAAATAGCAAAAAAAGGTCGTCAAGTAAACCCGTTTCGACTTGTAGCGGGTTCGAGAAGAATGGAGACTGCCGAGTTAACCCGTGGGCTAAGGAAATTGCGGTCCAATGCAAAAAAAGATTTTCACTCCAAAGAAAAGTGAAAGAGTTTTTACTACAGAAAAACTGAGTTAAATTTCACTTCTGTGCTCTCTGCAGAATCGTTAGAGAAAGTTCACAAACGTCCCTTTTGAGTACCACTCTCGTTCGATGGGCTCTGGTTAGTCTGATGAGTTTCTGCCTTACCATTTTAGGCCACATAAACGACTTGTACACTTTTGTACCCTTGTCTCCTAGAGCACCTAATTGTAAAAAAAATTAATTTTGCTGTAGACACCCAAATGCTTCCTATACCATGGGCAAACCTAGATTAGGCTATCCGAACCCTATAGGTAACACGGGAACCTGAAAGGGGAACTGAACTCAATACCTATTCTTAACACTGTGAGATTTTGGCTATAGAATCCAGCTTGCCTTTTTTGAATTTTTTTCTGCTAAAATGCTTCCTTCTGGAAGGAGGAGCTAAACACGAGCCTAATCCCTTAGGAGCAATCCCATCCGCCAACCTGAAACACAAGGCGTCCAATCGGCTCGCCGTCGGCTGTGATGTCCATGAACACTTTTGTCGGCGGTGCAGCCATTTGGAGGCCTGGAAGACAAAGTGTGGAAGCTGCATTCCAGGTAATTTGGTTGTAGAAACAAGACATGGGAAAACATATCAAGAGTGAGACGCTGGGCAACACTAACGGCTCCATGTGGATGTTGCTCCGAATTGGCCTCCATTTGGCGCCGATTCTGTCGGACGAACAGATCGGGCCTAATCAATTGTGTGGATCAGTTCCTATTATACGCACAGATAGATATCGTAATCAGATATTTTAGTACGGTACGCATCAGAGGTCTTTCAGAAGGGTCATTAACATAGTTCTAGTTGCTTTATTTCGCTGAGCGGCAAAAACTCGTGTGCCAACTACAGACATATGTAGATTCATTCGTTTATTCATTAAATTGATACAAAATTTTCAAATTCAATTTAGCACTTCACTCGAGTCGCCTAACTTACGATTAGATTTACCAATTTTTATGTCACTAGCCGCTGTACTGAGTCCACTCCCATCTGGCCCATCACTTTTCTTCATCACAGGACTACCTAGGATCAGGGGCCTACGTGGATAAGTCTCTAACGCATTTTTCGGTTACTGAAGAGGCTTTTTCTAGGTCTCATTCTTTGCTTTTTCGGCACATGCCTTGTTTCTCCTTCTTTTTTCTCGAATTTTGAGCAGTCAGTAGAATTTTGAGTCTTCTTGACGTATGCAATAAATAAATAAATAAATAAATAAATAAATTGAGGTGTTTCCGCTCGTGTACCAGCGCCGGCTGCCGCATGAATTCCGAGTAGAGGTTCTTGGTTCTGATCCCAAGAAGGCAGACCAAGCCTTCCATCCCTGCGCGATCGACGTGTTTGCGCCAGGTTTGTCTGGTTGAGAGAAGGATAAAATACTGACATGTACGCAAGCTGACCACTGGAAGTCATTTATACTCCAAATACGCATTCATATTGCCTTCAGGACATCCCGTAAAGATAGAATGTGTGGCGCATCCCGAAAGAAGTCGATTAAAGCCGTCCTTCATCCTTATCCTTTATGGAGAGATGCTACAGCATTTATCAGCTCGTTGCGAGCTTTCCACAGATGTAATATTGTCCGTATTCAGAATGAAAACTATTTTCACCTGTTCGGCCACCGAAAAAAGTTTGGGGCTGCGCTTCGGAGCAAAGGCAGCGAACAGCCCGCACGGCGGCGGTTCGCTCGCTACCCTTGCGACCTCCTGCGGCACTCCGTATCGCCTATGTACAGTATTCACACTTCCTGCCCAGCGGTACATGTGGAGTGCCGCGGGAGGTCGCAATGGGTGCGAGGGGCCCGCCGCCGTGTCCGCACTCGGGCCGAAGCGCAGCCCCAAACTTGTTTCGACGGCCGAAGAGGTGAAAATGGTTTTCAGTTTGAATACGGACAATATTACATCTGTGGAAAGCTCGCAACGAGCTGAGAAATGCTGTCCAGTTGGTTTTTCGAATAAACTCATCCATAAAGAGGTGGGCGACTGAAACTAAATTTTCTGTTGTTTTCGGCAAACTTTGGCTGCATAGAAATCTACTTTGAACGGTCAAAATCTTTTCGTTTTTTTAGATTCGAATGTGCTTGTGGTCTACTGTATACCACAAAAAAACCCGGCTTTCGTACTTATCTTGTACAGGAGCAACCGAAGTTCAAAGATAGGAGAAATCCTACGCCGCATATTGAAATTGGACCAATCCCTTATTGGAAAAAGAAAATCTAGTCATTTCTGTCCATCTCTCAAAGCCATTTTACAACTTTTATAAAGGCCATCGTTTCCACAATAGAATAGTAGAATACTGTCTTCTGTAGCAGGCTACTAGTTGGGTAATTCTTATCTGAATCCTAGGTTTCCGCGCGTTTGCGCTTATCCGAAATCGGGCCTATGTTATTCAAACTTGGCACTATTTAGTACCACAATAACATTTGATGCGTAACAAATACAGATCTGCTGAAACAATAGAGGATTTTTGAGTTTCGATGAATTTCCTCAACGAAAAGCCCTAAGGACATGCCACTGGGGATCTTGGAGGGATCGTAAATCAATTAACGGAGCCGAGGAAGCAAAAGCGTCATAACTAGGTCGCTGTGCAATCGTTTTAGATGGTGTTCAGATCGCTGGATAGAAAATGAGACGGGGCTTCTAATGGTGTTAATTAGATTTTAAACAAGTAACTTTGAAAAGAGTTATGGCAATGCGACGCTTTGTGATGGATTAATCCGTCTCAAAGCGTCTTTTTTTTGCAAAGAATTTGGGCGGTATTGTACCTACATACTCCTAGAAAGATTGCGTAGTATGAGTGGAATTCTAGCTTTCCATGCTTACTTCGTCTACCTTCTGTAAAGTTGGTTTTCCAGGGTAAGGTCGAGCATCATTTGATCGAGGTTGCCCGCTAATTCATTTTAAAGACTCGTGAAACAATAAACGGGTCTCCAAAGGTAGGTCGAGCTTCATTACACTGTAAGACATTTTCTTGCCTCCTGGCCAATACGTAATTTATCGAGATTGAGGCTATCTCGACCTCTTACGGCTAGGAGACTCCTCATTTACTATTTCATGAGTCCTTAGACATAATTAGTGGTCGTCCATGGTCAAACGCAAATAAAATCTCCGCAACTTTTTCAAAATTTTTCTTATGCTTATTTTTGGAAAATATTGATGAAGCCATGAACTTGTCTCTTCCATAGAACGTCAAGTTACGTTGTCAATGTTCAATTCTTATCGCAAACGGCAATATCATTGAGACACTTCTGCTCGTGATTAAGCAGAATTCGGGCTATTTTCCCCTCCTGCTGGAACTTCATCTCGCCCACAACCAAAACGTGAAGATCTCAACCTTTCTGAGCTTTTCTTTACTCCATTCCGGATGCACGCTTGTTAAAAGCGAACAGCTCAAAATTTTACCGAATTGTACGTATCTCAAGAGCTGAAGAGGCTTCGTGAAAATCATCTACACCATTCCAAAAACGAGCCCGAGATCTAGCTCACTCACTTGCAGAGCACGGTCTATATTCATTTCTTTGAAAAGTGTCGTAGATTTAATCCCTCTTTGTTTTTCTACTTATTTGATGGAAAGCTATTTAGGTGTGCGACTTCTATGTTATGAATAGGTTTTGTTGAGTGATGGTGTTTTTTCTAAAAATCTCACCGAGTAAATAACATCTTTGCCTTAAAAAAGTGATACAGTGAGAAAGGCGAAGAAATTTTACATTCCTATGCAAATGGTATTTACACATAGTTTCTTCTCACCAACAAGCCAACAATACGATTCCATCTTTTTTGTTAACTAAAATAAGCCATAGAACTTTGTTGCAGCTGAAGGGTTAAGCATTTTAAATTCATCCAGCTAGCGATAGCATTTTAGGACGTTCTGTGGAGTACGGTAACGACGACAATGCTTCTGCTTGTGTAGCAGCGAACGACGCCTGTTGTCGTGAAGCTATTCTGCTACTGCTAAAACAATACGAAACACGCCGAAAAAACACGATGTCATCTGCTCCGACAGAGCGTATGGTGATCCCATGTGTGCACAGCTTCTCATCCTCGACTCAATAAAGGCCACGTTTCGATGAGGAATTCACGTCAAGCCGACAGCTCCGCCGACAATGAATCGCCTCGTTCACGTGCTGTTCTTTGTGACTCTGGCCGCTGTATCATCCGATTCGGTGACTCGAATTTTTCACTCGTAAAAATAGATTTTTCCGCAAAAAAGGCTAACACGTTTGATTGAGAGTGCAGGTTCCACTTATGGTTATTTCCACATTTGGTAGAAAATGCATTAGGTAACGTAGAAACTTAAAATAAACAGGTGAGATATGAAATCGGAGTTATGAGAATGAGAATTAAGTCATGTTAACCCCGCGGTCCAACATGACTGACTTTAAAGGATGAAAGGTTGTCAGGAATGGTGGCTCTTTTGCATAACTTCAAGTAATCCGAAGTACCTCTCACAGAGAAATAGTGTACTCGGTATTTTGACCTTGCTTTCATAGGAAAGAACTTGAGTGAGCCTTCTCTGGTAATCGACCTTCTCGATGCGCAAACTCATTTATGTTCAAGTCGCAGTGTCCGTGCAGAAATTTGTAAAACCATATCAGATCAAATTTGCGCCTTCTGTAAGCAAGTGAATGAAGGTCGAAAATGTGATTGCGCTCTAAAGATGGGGCATGTGACCGAATACGAAACCTTGCTCACGGATGACCAGATTTCTTGTGAAACAGTTCGACACAGCTTCAAGCCTTTGTATAGTTTTCTTCTTCGATGGATTAAAAATCGCTGTACCATACTCCAGGAGGAGCCTAATGAAACATTTGAACGCTGTGATGAGCACTTTGGTATTTCTAGTAACTAAGGCCCTAAACAAATTATGCACAACCACGGTAGCTTTTACTGCGATTTGTTCGCAATGATAATCGCAGCTTAAATCTCTGGTTAAAATAAATCCCAGGTCTCGGATCTGCTCCACATTCTCAATCGATGAACCTTCAACTGTATAGTCATAATTGACTCTCCTCGTTCCTAGACTGAACAGTTTAGCTTTCACTTTTGAGATTGGGAGACCCCAAGCAATTGACCACTGGTGATCCTTGTTAAGTACATCTTGAAGAGTAAGCAATCAAGAACAGCGGAGACAGCCCTGTGCATTTTTAGATCATTTCCAAAAGCACAGCAGTTTACATCCATTGATCTTATTAGACCTGGAAGTTCGAAAGTATATATGTTAAACAGTACAGGAGACAGTACTCCACCCTGAGGAACTCCACTAGTAGCTAACTTTGGGGTGGATAAGCTGTCCTTAACACGAACTCTAAAAGTTCTAGCTGAAAGGAACTCTCTAATCCACGAAATTATTCGCGGATGAATCCCAACTACGCTAAGCTTAGAAATCAACTTCGAAAAAGAAACCTTATCGAAAGCTCAAATTTGAAGTACATCCCTGATGTGCCATGCCTCTCATTCCTCCTGAAAATTCGGAGAATATTCCAAGTGGATTTTAGGGACAAGCCACTTCCGAAATTGTTATTTCTTATTAGGAAATGATGAAATGTGGCTAATTCGTCAGAATAGAAATGTGACAGAGTGGTTTACAGTCAGCGCATGCTTATTGCGAGTGGCAGCAAGCATTATAAGCAGAGGCGCAGAAAATCGAGGGTCTCTCGCTGTCTGTTTCACACCACGAACTTCAGTTTAGAACAAAATATCAGTGCCTATACCGATACATTCAAGGGTGTTGAAATAGCAAAACAAAATTATTGACCTTATAATTCAAAAGTGATAGTCAAAATGAATAAAATAGCGATATCATATAGTCAAAATTCTATAAAGAACGATCTAATAAAGTACTAGAACTTATCTATTTCTTGAAGATTTTTAACACAATGACTACACGGTTCTACAGAGTCTTTTTCACCAAATCCATTAGTCGCGTCTAAGCGTCTCCAATATTTAGTCGGTTCTACCCGAGGACGCTGTCAAAGTAGGCTTCTCAGCGGAAACCGCTGCAGCATCTTCATCTGACCTGCCAGTTCTCACTGCATTGCCTCAGGTAAGAGTCCAGACGGCTGAACGGTGTAGGTATTTTCTGCCTCTCTAGCCTTCATTCTGATTGCTGAGGTCTCTATTTCAGGTACGAGCATCTGAAACTCCGTCGCCAACCCAAACCACCGGAGGTCTACTCGACTTTCAAAAACTCATGGTATATTTTAAAAATAGAACTTTTGACACTTGTCGGTAATGTGGCCTGAATGTGTAGAAAGGGCTTCACGAAACAGGCCAATCAGGACCCTATCAAATGGCTACGCCACCAAAAATGACTTGTACTATCGGTCTGCTGATTGGCTGGAGCATGTACGGTTGATGGTCTGGCTGGTTGTGATTGGCTGGCGTGTTTCCACTTTTGAATGCAGGCGATGTAGTCTTCATTTCCGACTAGTAGCGAACTGTTTAACTGAAATTTCTTCGTAATAGGCTTAAATTCTGTTTGACTGAACTTGTAAATTTTTTGGGCTACACTTAGGCCAAACGAGGTTTCTTAGCAAATACTACCCTTCTCTAGACGTACCCGTTATAGTTAACAACTCCACTGTTCTAAACGTTAGGCACCAGTCGATAATAAGATCCGCCTCTGAAACGATTTTTGCAAGCAGACAGTTTGCAAAGGCGATTTAAAAATGGTAAATTTTACCCTCTGTTCCTTTACAGCGAGTAGCCTCGTCATGACCGACAGGGGCGGAGAGTAAGCACAATAACCGCGCCCACCGATAATAACCGCCTAACAACTCTATTTCAGGAGCTTTTCAACTCGTTCGCGCGCAATATTTTCAACCCAATGGGCTCGAATGTTTGTGATTTTATTTACATGCGAAGAGTAGTAGTGTCACCTAGAGCTAGCCTAGATCTGGCGTAGAATTAGTATAGTACGGTAGCCGATGTACAGTATATGCACTGACTACATAGAGTAGCGCTTGCTTCAGAACGGTGCTGGAGGAAATCTGTTCAATCTTCGCCTTCCAACGCTCACTGATCTCTTTTCGCTACCAGTGAGTTCAGCGTGTTATTGATCGTTATTGATTTTTCATAGCAAACATTGCAGAACAATTGTGAAAAGTACGCGAAAAAAGAATGAGCTTTTCATTTCATAATTTTTAAATTAGAGTAAATAAGCTGAAATGCGGAACTTAAGAAGCTGTTAGTAGTACCAGTTCTTCATCTCCAGAACAAGCTGATTACCGGCGTGTCCTCTCAGCAGTCACCTGTTCGCCGTGCTGTCGTAAGTTTACAGCGGTAGCTGGTCCTGCACGGAAGATAGATGCCTTCTGTTTGTAGTTTTAGGAGATTATCTCACTCGTAGCCACTGTTTTGTAGTCAGTATGCTGTTTCGCCGCGGAAGCGTAGCGGTTGAGCGTGCGGTCTCGACGCGTGCACAATTCGATACAAAGTGGGCCAAAAAGACACCTTCGGACCTGTTCATACTTCGCGACGAGAGCGACTCATCGCCCGTGCCAAACCGGCAAATCGATTAAAACCGAGCGATCGCCGCCGAAATCTGCTCATACTCGAGCGCTGGCAATGTCGCTCATGTCGCTCTCGTCTTGCTGTCGCTTGTTCATGCCTTCCGGGCGTTGCCGTCGCCCTCGTCGGTCTTGCCGCTGCCGTCGCGAGGTATGAACAGGGCCACCACTTCACTGACACACGCATCGCAACCGCCACGCCTATGACGAAATGTCCATATGTAATCTTTTTTTTACAGGGATCTGCTGAACCGTGGACCTTGCCAAAGTTCAACGCTCAGGCACTGGTAAGCTCATCGCCTATTACCCAACGTTTAGCAACAGTTGGCAGAGACCCAGAGCGTACAGTCATCTACGCTCTACTATGTTCCATTCCAGGAAGGACTTCCGACCTTTGCACCATTGAAACCTGTCGTTTTCCTCGAATTCAAGCCTTTCGTGTTGGTGAGTGTTCAAAAGATTTTCCAACACTAAAAAACGGCTCTCCAACGCTGTCCTTCATCATATGGTGAGTAGCGACACAAGGCGACCGTGAGCGACGATGAGCGACAAAATACTTCAGCAGGCGTCGTTAGCGACCACACTTCACATTTTCTTTACGTCCATAAGCGAAAGTGTACGACCTAAAGCGACAGTAGGCGAAGGGACGCTGGAGTCAGAGATCATAGGGCAAATACAGGAGACAGAAACTGATTTCAAGCAGAACAGGCGTGAGACGACGACCGGTGACACCCTGCAACAACAGAATAATAAGCGGCATAATGTTGCCAAAAAAGCAGCTGGAGAACGTGAGCGACAGTGAGCGCTAACGCGCGGGAACAAGCGACAGTCTCGTGAGTTCCAGGAGGCGCTGAATGAATGGTGCAAAAAAGAAGCAGGAAGGCGGCTCTAGGAGAAGCTAAAGCATAGTTCATAATTGCGCGGCACCATGAGCGACATAAATATCGATTTTCGCGCCGCATCGCATCTAGACTTCAACGCCCAAACCACCTCATTCGACATAATTTTCGAGTACTGTAATCGGCGATTCGCGCCGCACTATGAACGCTTCCTGCCGGCGTGATGACCAGCGGGTGAGCGATTTTCAGAGAACGGGGCCATAGCGGCGGGAGCGTAGTACCCCCATAAAGCGACACAAAGGACTAAGCCGTCAACTTCCTACGCCATGCGACCCCGGGCGACATAGTGCGACACACCCCGACACACGTGAGGGCACGTTTAGAGCTTCAACGCTGTGCGACGCAACCAACTTATAAGATCATAAATTGATAGTGTGACGCGATGAATCGACATGGAAGATTATCATTACGTAGTGACGCGTTGCGATAAAGCTCTGAAGGCATTATTTACGCGATAGAAAGGCTCAGAAGATCCAAGGACGTAGAAAACACCACAACCGAAAGAACAGTTCGTTAAGGTTAGACATGTTGTGCGCATAGCAATGACGTTAAGCATGGGTACCCAACCTCGCGATAGCGAGCGACACTAAGCGACTTGCAGATCCTTAAGTTCTCTCGCCATGAAATTTGGCCCTAAGGTTTCCCTCGGTTCCAATTCTTGTCTGCTCCCCCGCTAGTCATTTGGCAGCAGATTAACTATGCAGCTAACCATACGACTTCATTTGGCTTTCCTCAGTACAATTTTCATGCTGTCGCGTCGCTTTAAACAGCTGTTTAGAGCCCAGCAGTCACGGTACCGCCACGAGGTGTCTGCATTGCAAAGATGGAGAAGGAAATTCGTGACAATGTTACGTACTTCGAGGCTCTACAAAAACAGGTCGACGAGTCGATTGTCGACGGAGCCTACGAGGTTTTCCTCACGCAGGTAACTCGTGTAGCAGCTACGGGAATGGCAAAAACAGCGCTATAACTGCTTTCTAGGCCGCGCAACTGTGTGACGCTGAGCAAGTGGATCGGCTGAAGGCACTGTTCAAGAAATACGAAAAGATGCAAGAGAATATAAAAGCGGTGAGCTGGAAATGCAACGTTTGCTATCGACACAAAGCTCGGGACGAGTTTCGTCCCATAGGCGGGATAACTCGCCCATCTGAAACAATCACTTCAGAATTGGTCCATTATTAGTTAGACGTGATTCCATAAAAGATGAGAGGCTCATGCACCTAAGGAGAGTCACTCGTGCAAAGCATACGAATCGATTCTTTTGCCTAACGATCTTTTTCTTCTTCTTCTTCTTCTTCTTCTTCTTCTTCTTCTTCTTCTTCTTCTTCTTCTTCTTCTTCAGCGTTTGTCCCGCTTCGTGGCGGGGTCCGCTATTCTGGTGTCATGACGCCACCTTTCCCGATCCAGCGCTAGATCGGGGTGGACACCAGCTACTTTCAAGTCCGTATCAGCCCAGCGCTGCATCGGACGCCCTCTAGGCCGCTTTCCTATTACCTCGAAGTTAAGGCCTATCTTGCGGACGCTGTCTTCTTCTCCACGCAGAACGTGGCCGTACCATCGTAAGCGAGCTTCGCGCATCTTGTCAGTTATCGGCGCGACACCGAAATTCTGCCGAATAGCATCGTTTCGGATGCGGTCCATGCGCGTGACTCCTGCCGTCCAGCGCAGCATCTTCGTCTCCATGACGCTGAGGCGCGTTTCAACTTCCTTGGTCGCAGGCCAACACTCAGCGCCGTACATCACTACTGGCCGGATGACTGTTCTGTAGATCTTTGACTTCAGGTGCTCTGGTATCTTCTTGTCGCAGAGCACGGCAGTCAACGAGCGCCACTTGGACCAAGCTGCACTCACGCGTGAATTCACTTCGACCATCAGTTTGCCGTCAGACGCGACTGCTGATCCCAGGTACTTAAAGACCGCAGTGCGTGGAAGCTCGATGCCGTTAACCTTGATGGAGCTGGACTCGGTAACGTCCGTCGTTAAATACTCGGTCTTCTTCACGTTCAATCTGAGTCCAAACCGCTCCAAGCGATCAGACCAAGCTTGCAACTCTCGCTCGAGTTCTCCTTTATCTTCGCTAGCGAGCATCATGTCATCGGCATAAAGCAACGTCCAAGGGACGAGCTTCTGAAGATCTCGTGTGATGGCATCCATGACGACAACAAAGAGAAGTGGGGAAAGCGCAGAACCCTGGTGTACTCCGACAGAGATGGGAAACTCCATCGAGGTCCCAGCTGCAGCTTGAACTCGACTCTTTGGACAAGAGTAGAGAATTCGCACCCACTCTATGAGCTCTTCAGGAACTCCATGTTGTCGCAGGGCGTACCATATCACTTCACGCGGTACGCGGTCAAAGGCCTTCTCCAAGTCGAGAAACGCGATATGCACTGGCTTCTGTTTCTCGCGATGCTTCTCTATCAGGAGGCGGACGGCATGTATGGCATCAACGGTGCCACAGCCAGCCACGAAGCCGCACTGATTGCTGGAAAGCTGGACGATGTCCCGAATTCGTCCATCGACAATTCACTCAAAGATCTTCATGCTCTGCGAAAGCAAGCGAATCGGACGGTTATTGGAGCAGTCTGCAGGACTGCCCTTCTTCTTCCAAACCGGAATCGTCGTACTTTGACGCCAACACTCAGGCACTTTCTTCTCCGCCACAACCTGATTAAAGAGCTTCGCCAACCACTCAGCAGGATACCAGTACTTGGACTTCCACAAATCAGCTGCCACGTCATCGGGCCCAGTCGCTTTGCCTGGCCTCATCTTCTTCAAAGCCGCTTCAATCTCCTCCACGGTGATCTTCTGAACGGGGCCGTGGGTTGGAGCCGTCGAAGGGATGGCTGGATGAGGAAATTCTACTGTAGAGATTTCCTCAACGTAGTCGCGCCATCGCTTTAATGACTTCTTGCGGTCCGTAAGAAGATGGCCGTTCTCATCATTGATGCCGAAAAACTTTTCAATGTCCTCGGTCTGCCGATGGCGATTCTTAGCAAGCCGGTACAGATACCGCTCGCCATCGCGTGACTCGAGCTTCTCGTTGACATCTCCATAATGAGTGGCTTTCGCAACAGCCACGGCCTTCTTTGCAGCTTTCCTCGCTTCTTGGTACTTCCGCCAGTTATCGGCCGTCTTTTCGCCGAGAAACACGTGATAAAGCGACTTCTTCTCTCGCACTTTTGCTTTCACGTCATCTGTCCACAGCCATGCCTGCTTGTCGACCTTCCGTCGCCCAGGCTTCGTAATGCCGAGTTCCGACTGTGCAGCTTGACGAATCGCGTCGGTCGTCTTCTTCCAAGTTTCGTCGACAGTCGTGACTGTCGGTAACCGCACGCGAGAAATCACAGCTGCTTCCTTCTCTCTGATTCGCCACCACTTGATTCTTGCAGCACCGCATCGCTCGACCTGCTTCAGCCTCGGAGGGACAATCTTCAGAGTGCAGATCAGCGGTCGGTGCTGTGGGGCGACCGTCTCATACGGCACGATCTTCGCGTCTGTGACAAGACTCCGGTCGCGACCTCTCACAAGGACAAAGTCTATCTGAGACTTGGAGCTCCCACTGTAGTATGAGCTAAGGTGCGAGTCGCGTTTTCGGAAGACGGTGTTCACAATGGTGAGGCTATGCGATTCCGCATACTCAAGAATGCGCTCACCATCGGCGTTACGTGATCCGTATCCGAAACCACCATGACAGCTGTACTCGTCTTTCGTAGCACCTACGTGCCCATTAAGGTCACCAGCGACTATGATGACATCTTTCGACGGTACCTCTGCTGTCTTCTCATCCAGCAGGTTCCAAAACTCATCCTTGGCTTGATCGGAGCAGCCAGTCTGCGGAGCATACGCAGAGGAGAAGTGATAGAGTCGCTCCTTAGCGGCGACAACGATCTTCATCAATCGATCGTCAAAGCGCTCAACGCTTACAATCGAGTCACGAAATCGTTCGGAGACGATTATTCCGACACCACTGGTGGTCCTGGGACTTCCACATAGAAAGGCCTTGAAGCCACGTCCTATGTCCCTTGACTTGCGGCAGGACCACCTCGTCTCCTGCACCGCACAGAAATCAACTCTTCTACGCTCCAGTGCTTCAACCAACTCGCACGAGCGGCCCTTCAACGTACCCACATTCAGCGTTGCCACGCGGGTCCTGCTTACGTTACGGGACTTTCGGACTAGCTCAGTTGCCCCCCGATGCCGTCCTCGCATCAGGGACCCTCGCATACTTCTCACACTCGCCGGGCTCTGCGAGTGCGCGTCGGCTCCCGCGGACGCCGTAGCACTATCTCGAAACACTTGAGCTGTCATACACCATGTGATGTGACATGGGTGTTCGTAGGCCGGCCTGTCACAAGGGCCTGTCGCCTGCAATCGAATGTCCGTGTTCGGCTTAGCTCTCAGAGCGGGCAGTTTCCAGTGGCACCACGTGGAGGAACGGACATCGCCACCGCTTTTGCCTAACGATCGCCTGGCAAAAATCAATACGTATTCTATGCTCGGGTAACCGTCGCTCCCGTAGCGAACTATGTACAGGGACTGAGTTCTGCGACAACTCGCCCATATTTGCATGTTCACACTGCTTTATATTGGTTAAGTCAGTCTACTATTGATTCTATTTTTTTTATTTTTCCATTCTATTTTTTCAGCTAGCACCGGAATACTCTACTGAAGTCAGGCAAAAGGTGCTAGGATGGGTGAGAGACACTGATCTCAGCGCACTCTCTCAGTTCATTGGTCAAGAAACTATGGTAGGTGACTTGTCCGTCGAATAGGTAGTATCGGTCGTAGCTGCAGACGCATAATCACTCGCATTTTCATCCCTTTTAATCCGCCCTATAGAATTAGAACGTTCCTGCCTTCAAATCTTCCTCCTCCTACCTGCGGATTTTCCTTGACGGGCGGGACCAGCGCGAATGTGTGGCGTCACCTCGTAGTAGGAGAAGAGGCGCTTTGGGGCAAATACGCGATATTGCACACATTCATACCTGCCCCACCCAACTAGGAAAGCGCCGTCAGACCAGCCCAGATTTTTTGTGAATTTTTAGCATGAATGTGGTATCATTTTAGGCGTCACTCTTCAGCGCGCCTCCGAGAAGCTCAAAACTGATGGAAACGTCGTTCCAGATGACGATGATGCAGATTGATCTCTTCTTCAACCCCATCTAATAGAACCTATTCGCTGCCTCTGTTGTCTATAATTTCTTGCCCACTAAAAGGCGACTACTCAGTCGTTTATAGGTGTCTGTTTTCATTGTATATCACTAAGAGCTTTGTACATACACACATGTATTAATAAATACTTTATGCCATCCTTTTTGATGCATGACAGACGCAGAAACCAAACTTCACTGACTGAGCAGCTAAACTGCAGCAGTCGCAGCTATGTACACAAGCCTCAGGACGAGTTATCGTGGGCGTGTCCTTGTCACCTCGACCCACATGCGATTACAGTTGGCATTCTTCAGTGCAGAGTATCCTATAGGACAGCAGGTGGTTATGCTGACCGTTGAACGGTGTGGAATCCTCGTTTGGGTGAGGAACTCCAATAGGGCAATAGCCTCCTTTCCTGCATTCCAGCCCTCAAGCTGGCCAGAAGCCTTCCACAACCAGACCTCGTATCGGCACGCCAGCTAGTTCATGAAGCGCTATAGATGGGCAAAATGTGTTTTTCCCCCAAACTAGGATTGCACCACACCAGGGTCTAACGCTTTAGGGTTCAAGAACTCTAACAACAGCCGCGAGATAACGCGCTCCAGCCGACCGGTCGTGGTCGGTCGTCCGCCCTTTGATCACTGGTCTTGGCCGCGAAGGCGGCGCTTAGTGGTTTTGGCTGACGGGGCGGCATCGATCTTTTTGGAGCGATTTTCTGCCTCTATTCCGTTTAATAAGGACGCGTAAGCTCTTTCATTCGTGTAGGGAACTCTTGAATGCGTAGCGCCTCTCAGTTTCAGTCATTTGCGGTTAAAACCAGGCTTATTTGATTTTTTTTTAATTCGTGGCTAAATCCTGCATAGATTGTGTCGGATGGATCTGTGGTGGTCCAGCCCTTGGTATTTGGCGAATATCTGTGAGGCCTGATTTTCTCCGTAAAGGGTGGAGTTTGGCTGAGGCACGAGTTTAAGTTTAAGCTGTTTGGGACAGGTGACCATTGAAAGAGGCGGCTGGCGTTTAATTGTGACGTTTTAAGGAAAGACGCACGCTTGAAATGTTGCAAGTAGAATTCGGATCTATCCTAGTGGCGGGGAGACAGTCCACTCTGACTCTTTGAAGCCATTCTCAGCGCTTAAGCTTCCCTATGAATTTTGCTGGCTCTTCACACACTGCTTCCAAAGATTTGACTCGATATCGTTTCTCAACTTAGAGGAGTTTAAGGTATCTAGGCATGTTATTGGACGAAAACTTACCATGAAATCACCCCTACACGACTTTTGTTAGGAGTTTTCCTTGCATACCGCAGTCGACAAAAGGCGCCAGCACGCCTTGATGTTTGATTTCAAGATCACCGCACTTTAAGGGCAGGGTCTGAAGCGTATGTCTGAACGAGGGGAGCGAGTCATATAGGGAGAATCGTACCCCTTAATTGGTTTGAAAATGTGTCTATTTTGTGCCAAGTCGCTAAACCTAAGGAGTAGGGTGTCACAATGGGATACGGCGCAGCACGCGTTTGGGGGTCTTGTACGCCCGCAGATGCTTCTGCTGCCAGTGGCTCGGAGTGCAAGTGGGTAGGGGGTTGACTCGTGCGAGAGAGGTCAGGGTTGGCTCCCTTGCGTTGCTGCACTTTTGCATTTCAACTGTTTGGTAGAGATTTGGGGGATTCTGACGTCTATACCATCTTCAGACGTTTTCTGTGCATTGAATCGCGGTGTCTTCCACCATGGTTATGAGTACGCAACTGAAATCCAATTGAAGACGTA
The DNA here is from genome assembly GCA_947359475.1 of Heligmosomoides polygyrus bakeri. NCBI lineage: Eukaryota > Metazoa > Nematoda > Chromadorea > Rhabditida > Heligmosomidae > Heligmosomoides > Heligmosomoides polygyrus. The sequence continues at coordinate 96,785,641 of OX375867.1, read as the reverse complement.
CCCTTTCCCCCGAAACAAGAGTTTCACTCGAAAACGTTATCGTATGCCCACTGCTTGCTTGCCTCTCCACGTCCATCAGTTCATCTTGTGCAGCCCAATCTTTCTCTTCTTCTTCCACCACTTCCAGCTGTTCGTTTTCATCAACTTCAAGTTGACGTGCTTCGAAGTCCTTGAGTATGCTGGCCATCCGTTCGGCCAGCTTGATTTCTTCCCTCGAAAATTCCTTGTCTAAAGGTGGGCCACGCTTCAGCGTGAGCAGGTGGATCACCACTCGACCTTCGGCGGACATTGTTGGTGTCAGGTTCTAGAAAACCTTCTGCAGACCTCTGATTTCCAGGTGACAGGCAGACATGAGGGGAAGAGTGTATCGATGCCGTTTAGCTTAATTTGCTGGATCCGCACACCTCGTTTCTCATTTGGACCACCTCCAACGTCACAACGTGGTCTCCTTTGAAAATCCGAGCAGGGTCGTTTTTCCCGAGGCCTTCGGTCCATGTTATACTTATGCTCTCCCAAAAATTTCGAATATTCGAATGGTTTCGAACACCGAAAATTTTCGAGCATTCGAAATCGAATATATTCGAAAAACGCGATTTTTCTGAACATTCGAATTCGAATACATTCGAAAAACGCGATTTTTTGAATATTCGAATTCGAATACATTCGAAAAACGCGATTTTTTGAACATTCGAATTCGAATACATTCGAAAAACGTGATTTTTCGAATATTCGAATTCGAATATTCGATTCGAATATTCGAATTCGAATGAAAAATCAGGCTGTATTATAGACATGATAGAAGGCAACACAGAAGAGAAAAGGGAAGCAATACATAACGGATTCCTTCCTAGTTAAGCACAAGGTTTTTATCGACAGGCATCTCATAAACCCCCATGTGAGTCGTAAAAATGAGATAGAGAACTTACACGTAGAACGATCAAAGGGCTTATGGAAGCGTCTAATTTCCTTGCTTACTGGAATACGAATTTTTCTCAAAGGAATACTAGTGTTTTGTTAATTGCTGCTTATGAGGAACAAACGAAAGGTTTACAACACATTCGAAGGGAACATTATCTGGTTGAGCCGTAGCCAGTAAGCTTCTAGGTCACTTTAAAACAATCCTTTTTGAAATTGGTGGCAGACTGACTGTTAAAGAACTTTCATGAAACAATGCTTTTGCCTAGCGGCAGCTAATGAAGGACTGACGACAAAGTACTACATGTAAATCTGTAGCAAGTCTGTCCTGCTCATCTACAAATGTGAAATATCACACTGTCGATTTTGCGGCCACAAAATGTATTACAAGTAGCTAGGAATAGGCTACCCATGAGGGCCAGTCTCATTTGGTTCTGGTGATTCACCCAAGTAAGTGGTAGGAATAAATATTTCTTATTTGCGATGAACTTGTGAATGTAATTATTCTCCAGCCAACATATTGATAAACTACGGTAAACTTCAGAAAAATGGATCGATCGATAACATCCGGCCGACATACACTGCCTCCCCTTTGTGAAGTCCGGCATACGGCCAACGTATCCATGCGAATCCCACTACAAGTGGCCAATTCAGAACAAAAATCGATAAAATCGATCGATAACATCCGGCCGACCTACGCCGCCTCCCCTTTGTGAAGTCCGGCATACGGCCGTCGTATCCATGCGAATCCTACTTCAAATGGCCAATTCAGAACAAAAATCGATAACATCGATCGATAAGCCGACCTACGCCGCCTCCCCTTTGTGAAGTCCTACCTTATAATATAGCTTTTGCGGAACTGTAGTCGTTGCAGAAACGAAATCCAGAAGCAGAGCATTCAGACCACGGAGGAGCAGAAGAGCATAGCGCGACGGAAATTACAAAGCCGACTTCATGAGGTACTCTTCTGCACCAGGAGACACCCGACGTGGCAGAAGACAGAAGCGCACCCTGTTGATCCTCACGCCCATCCTGCAGACATTTGCTAGCTTGTGGTCTCAGACTCTTAACTGCAGCGTGAAGGACAAATAACGTCCGTTTGAAACGCCGCTTGAACCATCATTTTCAATTTTTTTGGTCGATGCGTCAGAAATTACTGACAGGAACAGGTGCATAAAATTAGCGTAGAATAGGTACACAAAATACTGGAAAATACCCAGACGTCTCCAGCGATCGCCTTAATTCAGAAGACCATGTCACAGATTGATCAGGCAATCAATATCGGTTGATACTATCCATTCTTTTATCGGTGAAAGTGGTTTTCTCTCAGAGTTCACCAATCGGGGTGGTGACGATTACTGGTCCCCGATCGGTCATTCACCACTGCAGCGATTCTCCGTGGAAAATGTTTTGCAATTCAACATTGTAAGACGTTGTGGAAGTTCTCCCTCTTAACAGGAAGGCTTTTCGGAAGTGACTAGTATCGATGAGGCGCTCAGTATCCGGGCACCGAGCCACCATCGTACCACAGCTTTGATTCACAGACAGAACCGTTTTGGCGACCCAAATTACCCGAGAAACCCACCAAGCCTTTTCAAAATACGCCGATACACAAATTCTTGTTGGGCATTCGAATGACACTTTTCGAATACTTGAATAATTTTTGCTTTCTGGGAAATTGCGAGTATTCGACTGGTTTCGAATACCGAAAATTTTCGAGCATTCGAAATCGAATATATTCGAAAAACGCGATTTTTCTGAATATTCGAATTCGAATACATTCGAAAAACGCGATTTTTTGAACATTCGAATTCGAATACATTCGAAAAACGCGATTTTTTGAACATTCGAATTCGAATACATTCGAAAAACGCGATTTTTCGAATACTCGAATTCGAATATTCAAATTCGAATGAAAATCATTCGAATACCTATTCGAATGGGTCATTCGAGCATAAGTATAGTCCATGTATGGAAACAGACTATGAGGAGCTTGTACCCCTTATACGCTACCCTAAGGTGCCCAGTGGTGCTTCTTGCACTTTGTACCTGTGTATCACTGGTGTTGAACATTTCTACATCATCATGTTGAATACATTCAGCTGGAAAATTAGGCAAAAAGAACGATGAGAGGTCAGAATCCCCCAAATCTCTACCAATCAGTTGAAATGCAAAAGTGCAGCAAAGCAGAGGAGCCAAACCCCTGACCTCTCTCGCACGAGTCAACCCCCTACCCACTTGCACTCCGAGCCACTGGCTGCAGAAGCATCACTGGCGTACAAGACCCCCAAACGCGTGCTGAGCCGTATCCCATTGTGACCCCCTACTCCTGGTTTTAACGACTGGGCAAAAAAACACATTTTCAAACCAATTGAGGGATGAGGATTCTCCCTATATGACTCGCTCCCGCCGTTCAGACGTACACTTCAGACCCTTCCCTTGTCAGAGGAGATATGTTGACGCTGTTGTTCCTAAGCGCTGAAAGGCGGACAAAAATATCTGCATGTCCAGAATTTCGTGCAGCATCAAGCACATACGGAGAAGGTCGAGAGGGTTCGGCTGGGCGTAGCAGTGAGCAGAGGAAAAACGTAATATCCCCACCTCCAATCTCGGTGAGTCGCCTGGCAGCAGTTCATCTACCTGACGTTCAGTAAGTCACAATATGGACTAACGATATGACTGTTTTCATGGCGTCATGTAGGGTGCATGACAGATCTCCAAAAGTTATCTCAGCATCAACCTCAACCTCAGGTCTTACCCATAAACTTCATTGTTTGCCAAGCATATTAAAATCGTCCTGCTCTAAAGGTCTTCCACGACTGTTCCTTTTAGCACTTGATGGTGGTTATTGGACAGCCAGTTGTTTCTGCACACAACAAAGCTTGAAAAGAATTTATACTCATAAACCCAGTTAGCGAGTTCAGACTCCGTCTTCGTGTCCTTATTCTTCGTTCTCGTCTGTGATCTTATTAGTGCTGGTACGTTCGTTAAACTACGTATGTCCTGCACAGCCGTTTCAGGTTATTTAACCATGTCCGGTGGCAGTAAGGATCGGATCGCGGTGTTCCCGTCTCGAATGTGAGTTTAGCGTCTGCTCCTCTTACCTGGTTATCGTCATCTAATTTCGACTTTCTTTAAATACTGTCACGGTTATCTCTGGTGGCTCGAGGCTGCTTCTGTTCTCCACCATGTGACGTACGCCGGAGTAATGCTACTCTATCATTCTAAATGGGAAGCTCACAAACTCGAGGCACATGCTTCCTTGAATTGTAAGGATGGGCAGGAGCCATCTTTAACTGGAAGTGTGCAGTGTAACTAGCTAAGCCAACCCCTAGGAAGTAGGAGAATCAGGCTATGATGGGAATGGCCGAGGTGTATGTATTCAATAGAGCTGGGGAGGATGAGTTGAGTCACATTGTCTTCTGAGCTTGACTGTCTCAGATTGTAAACGTCTAACTGGTAGATGCATAACTGGTACTTTGTTGACAGCTGTTAGACAGCTGACAACCGCTGAAACTGCGAGGGAAGGGTACTAAGCGGTCATTCCTCACTGCTGTAGTCTGAAAGACCCTGCATTGGGTTAGCGAGATATTGCTCAGCACGTCTAGTTTCTCCTCTCTTCACATAACGGCGCTAATACAACATATCGGTAGAGAAACTGTAGTATAGGTGTTTGTCTGGGAATTGTTCGAGTTTTCCGATTTCGGTCATAATAAGCAAATTATGAGTTAAGCGTCGTTGTATCCTCTGCGATGTACGCTATGAGTTCTTCATCTATGATGCAGCTTGAAAGCACCTTGAATGTGCTGTTCATTAGCACTTTCTCTGCAGGTCTATAAGATAGTGATGTTTTGTCGTTCCAAGACAAGCCTATCCTACCAACCTGGGACGGACGGAAGGCTTTAGATGGCAGTAGATCGCGGCGTCTGACCAGAAGCGATATCAACGGTAGGTCGGAACGGCTCAAGTGTTGTATATGGGCAGAATCGTCTGTCGTTGGGAAACAACAAAATGCAAATATCTCGACCCCAATACAACTCTGCGCAGAGTTGGGGACGACGGAGGTTGGGCCATTGGCGACGTTAGTCCTCTGCCTGCGCGCTGAGGGCGGACTCAAGTTGGCTGAAAACAGCGATGACGAGCAAGCAGCGGCGGTGCTAGGGTAGAGGGACGGCTTAATCTCTATAATCGCTGTTTCAAACTAACTTGAGCCCGCCCTACACGTGCAGGCAGAGGGCTAACGCCGCCAACAGCCCAACTTCCGTCGTCTCTAACTCCGCTAGAGTTGTATTGGGGTCGGGATACCTGCATTTTATTGTTCCCCAGAGAGAGGCGATTTTACCCATTACAAACTTGGGCCGTTCCGACCTACCGTTGAGATAGTTTCCTGGTGAGACAGGTCATGTGTCGACTAAGAATGACAGCCTACACATTCATGTTTCTCGTATTTGCTCACGTACGTGTGCAAACGTCTGGCTTCTAGCGAAGGACGTCCTCATTCTAGGCGGTGTGCTCTTCTTACGAAGCACATGACTGTCCTTGAATGGCAGATAGAGATGCTTTCTATCAGCCCTTTCATGGGCGAGGAAATGATTCAACGCTTCTCGAAATAGAAAGGGCAATAGGGCATCGAACGCTTCAGCCTCTACTTCCATGGTGATGGTTGAAACGAAGCGATGAAGAATCATTTCGGTGAAATTCTTTTGAAAACCACATAATTACATTCCGAAAATAAGCTTCTTATCGGCGAAGCTGCAGGGTTTTATAAGATATCTTTGATTGATCTGTGTCCTCTAGTGCACTTTCCTCTAGTAGATGCCTTTTGCAGCGCAAGTGCGGTGGTTCGATTTCTGAGTTCTCAAAGTCCACTTCACTTCTCGTTTTAATAGTAAAGAGCGTTGAATAGCTGTGCTTGCGGCCTTTTTTCCTAGACTGGCGGTTGTGGTTGAGCCCTTTTTGGTGCTCCTCATTCTCATGAAATAATAATTTTTGATTTTTCAAGTGCTAGTATTGTGCCAGGGCGCGTGTAGCGCAGTCGGAAGAGGCGCGACTGCCGCGTGCACCCGATACCAGGTTCTTGGTTCGGATTTCCCGCCCAGGCCAACCAAGCCTTCCATCCCTCTGGGGTCGGTGAATTGGTACCAGACTTGTCTGGGAAGGATAGAGCGCTGACTTGTTCATCGGCTGGCCACCGCAAGTCATTGTATGGCCAAATACGCATTCATGTCGCCTCCACGACATCCCGTAGAATTAGAATGCGCTGGCGCATCCCAGAAGGGATTGAGTAACGCCGTCCTTTATCCTTTATCCTTATCCTAGTATTGTGCCAAACGAGGTTTTTTATGCTTAGTCTTCTTTATTTATTCGTGGCCAATTACCAGTATTACTAAAAAAGGTATTCTTTTAGGACAACGAGTAAATAAAGAAGATTTACCATAAAAACCTTGGTTGGCACAATACTAACACTTGAAGAGCTTATAATACCAAGGTTTTACGAAGGGTAATAACTTTTGAAATGTTTTTCGCTTTATTTGTGCTTTACTATGGACCGCAGCTAATACCAGCAGAAGATCGGTCCCTCATGGCTGTAGAAATTTTAGGTTGCTAAGCTTGCAAGCGCCTAAATGAGGTCATCATCGTGCTTTATTTTAGGAGATGTTCTTGATTCTGTAATCGGTTTCTTTTTGATGATTCCCTTTTATTTTCAGGGCCCAGACGGTCATGAAGACTCGTTTGAAGGGTGCACAGAAGGGCCACTCACTGCTGAAAAAGAAGGCCGATGCCTTGAACATGCGCTTCCGTGATATTCTCAGAAAAATTGTCGAGGTATGGTTGGGCTTATCGTTTATTTTTGAGCACTTAACTACATTCTTCATTGTTAGATTGCTGCGCTAAGTGATTATTCTCACCCTTTCAATTCAGAACAAAGTGCTGATGGGTGAGGTGATGAAGGAGGCTGCTTTCTCACTTGCTGAGGCGAAGTTCACCGCCGGAGACTTCTCACATACTGTCATTCAAAACGTGTCACAGGCTCAGTATCGTGTCCGCATGAAGAAAGAGAACGTCGTAGGTCAGTGGGAATTATTCCTGGTCCTCTCCGTAGGCTCTTCGTTTTAAGCTGTTACAGTGGTGTTTGGTTGTGATCAGTACTCTATCGCCACGGGCTTGAAGTCTCTGCTAATTGTGCAGGGTGCTACGCCATTACACCATAGGCACTAGAGTTTTGATCGCAACCTAACATCTATGTGACGAGGTTTTGCATTCCTTTTTTTTAAAGCCTAGCGCGGCTGTTATAGAGGTCATAAGCTGTTAGATGAATGTTAAGTTGTGGTCAAAACTCTTGCACCAGACAGAACTCGAACCCACACTTTCTGCTTCCTGGGTCTGTGGTGAAGGCGTAGCATGTGACCCCGAAGAAGGGTCAGAGTTTGAGTTCCGCATGATGCAGGAGTTTCGATCACAACTAAGCATCCATCTGGTTGCCCATAACACGATTGGGGGCAAAGCAGACGAGTAATTACTCAATACAAGATGACTTTCTCTCTCTCTCTCTCTCTCTCCCCCCCCCCAAGTCGCTTTGCCCCACCATAGTAATAATAGGTGGACAGCCACTTGAGGTTCTTGGTTTCCTTTTGTTTTTATTTCAAGAAGCTGTGTGATTGCTAGGTTTCAGAGCCTGCAGTGCACTCCATGATTGGAGTCAGTAAGTGCAAACTGAGTATCGTTTTTAATGGTGTTCCGACATTGCTACTGTTTTTTTTTGTTGGTATTTAGGCTGTATCGTTTGAGTAAACGACACCCGAGCATGTTTATCACCCGTTGAACGGCACTTGAATTTTCAGCGTCAATTTTAATTTGAAATGAAAGCGATTTGATTTTCCAGGAAAATTGGTTCCTGTAGGACAGCTTTTAAACTACTGGCTCGATGACAAGCTTTACACGTTTAGGGGTGATGCTGCCGGTGTTCGATGCCAGCTCGGATGGTCCGGATGCGTATGAGATGACTGGTTTAGGAAAAGGTGGAGCCAATATAACGAAACTAAAGAAGAACTACAATAAGGTACTGTTTGTTCTAGACAGTTGCTTATTCTATAATCATTGTTGCTGAAGCGATGCCTGCAAAGCTTAGTTTATCTGCTGTTATGACCACTGTTCATAGAGTTCCCTATAATCCTGATATTTGTGGTATAATTCGCTGACTACAGTAGTAAACAATTGACTGATTCATGCACAGAACAAACTTAGAAAAGAACGAGGCACTATTGTACTTTCGGGACTCCAGAGGTCGAGGAGAGCTTGGAAAAATTTTTCACCCAAACTCCGCCTAGGGGGGTTATTAGGGGTACTGATCACGAAACTGGTATCCGTTTTTCGTTTTACGTTGGAGTACGGTAGGCTACGGTAGGTACTGGTGACTAAGTCTGCCGAGGTGATAATCACTGATTTCGCCCAAACTTCGCCTAGGGGTTATTTGGGGTGCTGATCACGAATCTGGCATCCGTTTTTCGTTTTACGTTGGAGTACGATAGGTTACAGTAGGTATCGGTGACTTAGGTAATGGTAAGCGATTTCGCCCAAACTCCAGCGTAATACGAAAACTGATGTCAGATTTTTGATCCGGACTCAAATACCTCCCCTTCTAGGCGAAGTTTGGGCGAAATATGTGATTACCTCGACAACCTTAGTCACCGTACCTACCATACTCCGGCGTAATATGAAAAACGGATGTCAGATTCGTGGTCAGCACCCCAAATAACCCCTAAGGCGAAGTTTGGGCGAATTTTTTTCCCTCTCCTCGACTTCTGGAGTCCCGAAAGTGCCGAGAATACTAGTGACCATGTGGCTTTGAGATGAGACGTATATCACAAGATGCAGTTTCGAACGCTGATTCCAAATATGTGTTCCCTTTCTGCAGTGTGCATCTGTGAACGGAGTTATGGACCATTTTCAGCGTGGCTCCGAGCTCAAGTAGCCTGAAAACTGCGGTGCGTCCGAGCACTGGTGGCGGGGGGGGGGGGGGGGGTAGCGACGTGGTGAGACGGGATGTTTTATGGATCGACGCCCATGTGATGCACTGTTTTTGCAGTTCCTAAAAAAAGTTCTGCCACGACCAACCAAAGTTTTCTTTGTCAAACCGACTGCTTTAGAGCAAATAAACAAGTCCAATGCAACATAAACACTTTATGACGAAGGCAAAACAATCTGTTTTTTTTTTTAAATATTCGTAACTTCTATCTCTTAAAAAGAAATATGTACACTTCTGGAATGAGCATGGATTTGCAATTCATTTGGCCTAAACAATGTACTAGATGCATTGTAAAATGCTCAGACACATAGAATGGTTGGTTTTAAGAGATTTTACAGTGCCTCGTCAAGAACCTTGCAATGTTGATTTGATTGATGGTGTAAATTGCTGTTAGAAGGATGTTTCGTTGCGATCAAAACTCTTGCGCCAGGCGGGACTCGAACCCGCATCTTCTGCTTTCCGGGCAGCGATGTTCGCCTTACACCACCGGCGCTGTTTGGTCAAACTGAACATCCACGATATCTGACCAGGATGGGTGCGGGAAGACGTGGGTATGGTAGCCCTTGGTACAATGATAACGCGAGACGGTGGTTCAGATTTATTATCAGAGGAGGAGAGTGAGTGGTGGAGCCCAACCGGTGCTCACCACGTTGCTTGAGAGAGTGCCGTCCACCATGCCAAACAGCCCAGCAGCCGCCCCTAATAGAGGGAGCGGCGCCTTACAAGGTGCGGAAGAGGTCGTAGACGACGACACTCCGCGGGGCAACAAATAAGTTAATACATCATCTACAATTCAGTCTTGTCTATCAGCCAGTTGATGTTGAAGCAGCGGCTCGACAGGAAGGATCGGCTTGAGCAAGTGTTGTAGACGGCTGGAGTGCGGCTTGTTGATGGCTGTGGGCGGGAAGACGACGGTTGGAGTTGAAGATCAGCTTGTTGAGAATTGTAGACAGGTAGATGACCAATTGCAGCTTGACGGGCGATGAAGACTGCTTTCACGAGTTGAGGTTCTCCATTGTGACACTGCCACCGGTTGTGATCGAGACCACAACCAGCGCATGTCACCTTGCAATCGCAATCGTGAGACGGGTTCAGGCACTCCAAGCAGTGATTTAGCTTGGACACTTGAACTCGTCTCAGATGCAAAAGCCGTGGCAATCGACTTGAACTTGGCTGGCTCTTTAAGATGCCACCAAGGGATGGGCCGCCGAAAAATAAGGTAGCGGTTACCGGTTATAGTGTCGATTGAGAGATATTTGTCTAATATATGCATCATATAAACATTTGTAAAAATGTTTGTATCGATATAGAATTTATCGATCTTTTGGCTTAATTAAGGGAATCCTTGCTGCTTTGTGAAGGAATATATGTAACTGATCAAATAGATGTGCTTGAAGGCTTGGTAAAACTACACAGAATTTTTCTGATTATTCCTGCCGCACATGATAGTACGTTTAGCCCTACTTTTAAAAGGCATATAATGACAGTTGGGCCGAATACATATGTCAGTGTGCCTAGGGTTAGAGCGGTACCCAATGCACCTAGTGCAAATTTCCAATGAAGTTTAATGACTTTTATCAATGGTTCCATATCCGGTAAGGTTATGTCTGAGAACCATTGAGTATTGATTGGCACTGTGTGTGAATCTAGCTCAAAAATTGACCGATTCGATTCAATGTGATAATGAAGAATGCCTTCCATTATGAAGGACTTTCCCAATGGACCACAAGGAACCGTGCAGTGCTCCCTGATTATTGATTTTTGAAATTCCAAAAGAATCCAGTTAACTTTTGTTGATGTTTCACAAGAAAAGGAGAACTGCTGAGTTTCGCAAACGGCCGTGACTACTCCGTTGCTACTAGACGTACAAGTGACCGTAAGATTTGCTCCCTGTGGGCAATCATAACATCCTGAAAGTGTTTCAACTTGTAAATCGCAGCCAAGTCTTTATACCAGTGTTGCGGATTCTTTAATTATTTTAGAATCTATTCGTAAGATTAGCTCTTCTTCTTGGGATATTGTTATGATATCGTCCCCTGACCTCCTAATCCTGTTGTAGGGTGTCTGCAGAGGCATCATGACCTTGCCATCCCCATATAGGGTGCGAACCGAATCCTCGGGGCATTGACAACTCTGTACCGAGGTCTCGCATTCGCATCTTATTCTATTAGTGCATGTTGCGAATTGCTCTGCGGCCTGTTGTTTGCTGTTGCACTCCACCGGAACCTTGAAATGGTTTGGTAGTGCAAAGGCCATATCATTTGCAATTGCAAATCTCTTATTTACTATTGAATTGGCAGGTTTTTTGAGCGATATCGTTGTGATATTAAACTCCTCTATATTTTCCAATATATATGGTTTCATAGACCGCGTTAGAGTCTTTTTCTTCCCAAATAATACTAATTCGATATCAAAAGTGATTCTGGGTATCCAGTGCGGACACTGAACGATTTCGAATACTCTTTTTGAAATCGGCCTGTGGGCTACTCTGTAAAAGGAGCAAGCAGGCAATGGTACAAAACAACCGCACATAAGTCCGCCGCAACTACTAAAGCATCCCGAGTATCCGGGATAGTTTTGGGCTTGTTCTAACTCTGGTATAGTTTCGTTATGCTTTAGGGTCTTGCACTTCTCTACAGTGCACGACCCTGCCTGCGAACATCTTTCGACATTGTAAACTCGAATTTTTGTTGGTCTAGTGAAACTTTCTGTTACTTTTGCACACTTGAATTCCACTGGTCTTCTCACAAATTTTGCGGATCCAATGGTCTTGTTTTCATGCACAATCTCAATGCAGAGTTCATTTTGCAGTTTGTTAAATAGAAGTTCGCGACTGTATTCAAAGTGGCATTGATTTTGTCCATTGCAGACGAGATCAGCGTTTTGCCTGCTGTACCCGCGTTGACATGCTTGAGTTGTAGGTGCATTTGCACACAATATCATGCACACTGCTAATATTACTGGGCCCGAAAGCCGCGTTAACTGGAAGGTCTGTGCCTGACCACTTGAAGTGCAACTAACTGGTTGTTGCACTCTTCCAGTCTTGTTACCTGATTTCCACATTTTTGTGGCTAGACAGGATAGTATGATTAGTATTACGACCGCTATGTAAATTATGATAGCTGTAGTACCTATTGCTCCCCTAGGCCAGCAATGTGGGTTTCCTAGTAGCGTTTTTGATAAGAGATGGTGGTTATCACAGAACTTGGGTCTCTCGCAGATTACGACCTGTTCATCGAAACCATCATGCGGAAATAGTCCTACCATCACTTTATCATCGGTAGGTGATATTGGGAGATAAAAGATGTTGGATTTCGATTGCTGCGTAATGTTTCGGCAGTCACTATTGAAGCATAATTCAAACGTTTTCCCAATCAACGAAATGTTGACCTTTCCTTGTTCACATTTGATGTTTTCTGCTACATTCATTGCACATGCAGGTGAAACCATAGCTAGTATTGCAAGCAACATTAAAGGGGCGCTTGCGATATTTGATAACTGAAAGCTTTCTAAGCTGTTTTCAAAGTTTCTTATGATATCATATGCAGCTGTTTTTGAAGCACGCTGCAACACTTGACGTGTCTTAGGCTGCGGGGGGACCTCGTCCGCTAGTACTTCCAGGGGTAGCGATTCCTCTGCCACACTTCGGATTTCTAGAGGAAATAGCTTGTTTAGCGGTCTATGAATGGTCTTATGGTTAGGCATAAGGACTTTTGCTGACCTAGTGAAGCCATCCGCTGATGTGACTATCTCTGTTATTTTACCGTATGGCCAATTCCCTCTTGGAATAAGGTCCTGTTCGACGATGACAATCTCGCCTAGTTCGGGACAACTTCTAGTTAGGTGTCTAGGTTGTCTTAGATGAATTTTTTGATTCTCTCTAATGGATACTAAGTACTCTGTTCTCCAGAAGTCCCAGAATTTCTTTGCGATTTCTTCGGAAAAGCGAAACGCTTCTATTGCTTGTTTTTCAGATTGAATGCATTCAGGACTGTAGTCAAGATCCGTTTGGTCGATATTTTCCTCTTGAGGGAGGGAGAACCTCAAATTCCCTTGCAAAAAGTCCACTGGACGTAAAGGAATTCTTGACAAGTCGTCCGAATTCGCCTTTGTCAAAGGCCTGGTGTTAAGTATAGCTTCGATTCGGGCTAGTGTCGTGCACATTTCCGTGAATGTTAGCTTTTTGCGTCCTATTGACTTATTGAACGCTTTCTTTACCGATCCAACAAGCCTTTCCCATGCTCCACCCATCCAGGGTGCTCCTGGTGGGTTGAATAGCCACTTAATTTTCTCGGTAGCGCAATAAGACATTAAGGAATTGCCAGTAATGTCGTCTTTTTCGAACATGGTAGAGATAATTTTCTCTCCGTGTTTAAAATTAGAACCGCAGTCAGTGCGCACTATTTCAGGTACTCCTCTTCGTGAAATGAATCTTACAAAAGAGTTCAAAAACGATCCTGTTGACAAGTTTTCAACGACTTCTAAGTGCACCGCTCTAGTGGTTAGGCAGGTGAATAAGCACACATACATTTTTTCGTGTGCTTTTGAGGTGAATGGCCCCATATAGTCGCAACCAATGTTTTCGAATGGTTTCTTTGATACGACACGATCTTTTGGAAGAGAGGGCATGTGGGGTGCACCCAACGGTAACCCCTGATAACGCTTGCATGTTGCACAACCGCTAACTACTTTTTTGAAGGCTGATGAGATTCGCGGTATCCAGAAGCGCTGTCGAGCGATAGCGATAGTGTGATCCTTGCCACAATGTGCATTATCAACGTGTATTTTTCTCATGATTAGTCGAGTTAATTCTGACTGTTCGGGAACATATACTGGCGACTTGGTATCGTAAGGTATCGCAGCATTCTGCAAGCGGGATTCGTGACGAATTATGCCTTTTTCGTCCAGTATAATTTTCTTATCGTGAAATCGCTTTTGCAGCATGGGAACCTCTATGCTTTTTTGTTCCTGCATGATCAGAATTTTTTCTGAAAGTCCGATATCTTCAGACGAAATTTCAGTATTAGTGTCATATTTCGAAACAGTCCTGAGGCAAATGTTTGTGTTTCTGTTTCTGTTGGTTTTTATGATCCAGTTGTGGATAGCTTTTCCTGCTATACACAAAGATCGTAAAGCCTTATTTAGGTGAGAGAATCTTGATAGATCCATTACCTTAGTTTCGTTTTGCTGCCCGATATTAGCCTGTATATGTACCGGAGAAATGGGACGTGAATCCTCTTTTTCTTCACAAGGACTTTCTATAGCGTCCATTGGGCGCAACGGCCACGTAGCGGTGTCTTTTTCCAGCCAACGAGGGCCTTTTACCCAGTCGTGATTACTGATTTGTTGAGCAGTTAAGCCTCTTGTACCGGCGTCTGCCGGGTTATGGGATGTGATAACGTGTGAAAATGACACAGAAATACCATCCTCTTGAATTTGGTTTCTAATTCTTAAGATTCGATCGCGTTGGTTTGACACAAATATTGGAACCTTTTTTGACGTTTTTAGCCAATATAGTGCAATTTCACTATCCGATACGATGAAAACCTGCTTTATTTTGGTATTCATCGATGCTAGTATGGACTGTCCCAAGCGTGCTGCCATGAGAATTCCAACGAGTTCCAGTCTTGGAATAGTTTGACGAGTCTTTTTTGGTGTCAATCTAGTCTTCCCACATATCAGTGGTGATACTGTGTTTGTGACTTGACCTTGGAGATATGCGCAAGCAGCGATGGCTGCGTTGCTTGCGTCGGCAAATACCCACAGGCGCTTTTCTTCACCTGAGAATTCACTTGGGAATGTGCGGTGCACAGAAATTTGTGCATTAGTGACTTCTGACGAAAGTCGATTCCATTTATCGCAAATATCTTGAGCTAGAACGGTCTTCCAGTCAGTTCCGATGTCGAAAATGTCTCGCATCATATTTTTGAGGCGAACTAATAGTGGTCCAGCGAGACCGATTGGGTCATAAACCGAGTTTATTTGACTTACGACGTCCTTTTTGGTAAGTCTATGCATTATTGGGAATTGTGTGGACACGTGGAATGAGTCACAGTCCGTGTTATAGTCGACTCCGAGTAGTTTCATTGACCCACTTCCAATTTTATCCTTTTCTGGTATAAAATTGTTTACATCGACGGAATTAGATACATATTCTCGCAAATTCATTCCTATTTTTGCAAACAATCGTTTCGATTCACGATATTTCTGAAGAGCTTCTTCTGTAGTATTTGCCCTTATTAAAATGTTGTCCACGTAAAGACTTTTTGAGATTTCCTTAGCTAGCTCCGTATTTTGAGCAGTTAAATATGTCATTAGCGCCATATTTAGGATGCTTGGTGACGCCGTTACCCCGAAAGGTAGCCTACGAAATCGATAATTAATAATATTATCCTTCGTTGGTGGATGGTTGATATTTTTCAGCCATAGAAACCTGCAGAGGTCCTTGTGAGGCTCTATTAACCGAACTTGAGTGAACGCTGCCTCGATATCGCACATAAGTACGATTTTACTGGCTCGTGAAGTCAGTAGGATGTCATGGATTTTATTCACAAACGACTCTCCTTTCTCGATTACATCATTTAGTGATAAACTTCCTTTTTTCTTAGAAGAAGCATCAAAAACTATTCTCAGAGGAACCTTTTTGTTCGATCTCCAGACTCCGGAATGCGGCATATAATAGATGCCAGCAGTTTCGTTGCATTCTGTGGAGAAGACTTCGATCATGCCTTCTTTCTCATACTTTTTCAGTATTTCAGTGTACCAGAGACGTTGCTCTGGGTTTTTCTGCAGTGAGATTTGCAGAGATTCAAGTCGCCGAATGGCAACACCATAATTATTCTCTAATTGAGTGATATTGTCTTTCAATGGGAATGGTGCGGTTATGAATCCGCCGGAGAACGATATCCTCTTTGAGTATTCTGAGAGATATTCGAGCGCTTTTTCGTTTTTCTGGCACTCTTCTGACGAAATTCCTAAGCCGTCAAGTTCGAACATTTTTTGAAGGATTCCCTGTTCGCTATTTTCTTGAATGGAAGTCATTCCATAGCAAATAGTGGCATTTTCGCCGTGGTGGGCGCCCTTTCCGTATATGGTAGGGCCAAACACTGTTTTGGCAATATGAAGGCCCGTGGGAGTCTTTACATTATTGATCGGACCGGTTACCAGGTCGTGGTAATGGTCTAGCCCCACAAGAATGTGAGGGTTTTGGTGTTCCCCACGAAGTTTGGAGTTTGATAAGCAAATACTATTTGCCTTCAGAAAGTCTACGTCGACTGAACTCAGATTAACACTAGGAAAACCATTCGTGATGATCGGTTTGGTCAGAACGTTCAACTCGAGCTCCTCACCATATACTGTGCTCAGTTTGATGCATACTATGTGGCTCTCAAAGCTCTCGATATGGCCTCCTATGCCCGACATTGTGCAGATTTCTGTAGTTTGCTTTGACAGGCCTAAGCGGTCGGCGAGGGACTCTTCGATCACGGTTTTTTGAGCACCCGTGTCGAAGAAAAAGAGTATTTTTTCATATTCTCCTTTTTTTATTGTTCCACACATTTCCCTCAGCAGTCATTAAGATAAGCTGGGAGGGAGTTGAATTTCTATGTGATGTATTGTCCTTGGGACACATCTGAACATTGCTTATGTTCGGCCTAGTTTGTTGTCCTTGATTAGGATAACTATTTGGAAAACTTCTATGTTCCCGCTGAGGCCTGTTTGGTCTTTGATTGTTCGGTCCTGAACGGTTTCTTGGATTATTGCTCCAAGGTGTTTGATTATTTGCCTGACTACCTTCGTTTTTAAAGCAGAGGCTTATATGATGTTTCTGTCCACATTTAGAACAGTCTGGCTTCTGGCAATCGAAGCTGCTGTGATTTGAAGAACAGCACTTCCAGCATCTGCGGCCGTCTGTTAGTGCTTTGCGGCGAGTTCCTTGATCAGTGACCGTTCTACAGGTCATTGATCCATGAGTACCTCTCTGGCAGAATAGGCACTGGTCGCCAGAATGTTGCCGCGAAGTGGGGTACTTATCTTTTGGAGTGTTGACCACCGCACTTTGCTTGTGGCCGAGTCTGTTCTCGACATAGCCTTTGGCGGCAATCTCTTTCTTTAGATGACCTATGAGGTCGCCGATTGTCTGGCTGTCCTGCGTATGATTAGATAGTAAGACAGGTTTCACTACATCATGAGGAAATTTGGCTAAGATTGTCTCGCACCACATTGGGTCGCAAGTTTTCCGCACATCGTAGCCAGCGGATACCATTTGATTGATCAAAATTTGAATCTGCGCGAAAACTGACGAGCAGCTCTCCGAAAAATCGTTTGCTGGCTTCAAATTGACCAGTTTCTGCACTACATGCGACCTATTTATGGGCTGATTGCAGTAGTTTTCTTTCAGGGTCTGGATGATCCACTCGTAGTTCTGTGGTACCAGTTGAATCCCCTTTACAGAGTCCTGAGCACTCCCTTTTAGGCTTTCCTTGAGGAGCAGGATCTTCTCCATAACGTCGAGATCCCTACTCTTGTGAACGAGGGTCTCAAAGACAGCCCAGTATTCTGGGAAGTCCTCGGCGTTGCCGTAAAACTTGGGCAATGTCGCCTGAGGTGGCTTTATGGAACGAAATTGCCGTGCATCACTTTCAATTTGCTCGATGACAGCTGTGTTTGAAGCTGATTGCGATAGATTGCTATCGCTTGGAACAGGCTCTATTTGATTGGTATTATCTTCTTCGGCTACTCGATCATTAGAGCCATTGGAAGATGCGCTCTGCAGGATTAGAGATCTCTGAGAAATGTAACCCAATTTTACACTCATTGTATCCCTCACGCATTTGGTTTCCTCAAGCCGTGTTGTCAGCTTGAAGATTAGATCGTCTGCACTGGCGATCTCTTTGTGTAGTTGTGACTCACTCTCTATTTGTTCTATTTCTAGCATAACATCCTTTTTATCGGACTTATTTTTGCAGTTTTCGTATACTGCTCTAATATTATTGTAGAGGATTTCAAGCCTCTCTCTTCCTTCCTTGATTTGATTTACTCCATTCTGTAGGAGCGCAGTTGCTGTTTTGCACTGTTCGTAGCTATCCTCGTCTACGGTAGGATAGTCTACCTTTTCTGTGTACTCCGTGTATCTGGAGACAAGATTCTTTAGCGTCGTTGCGCAGTTGATGATAGGTGTTCTTTGGAAGTGCAGCGCCATTTTTTGCGAGACCTCCGAGGTGAAAATGCTTATTTCTGCGAAAATTCAGCAGAAAATGACTCCAGGTACTTGGTACGGGAGTAAGTGTCCGTTGGTATGGGACGAATCAATTAAGATTCTTAGTCTTAAAAAAGACTTTGATATTTGCTCTAGAAAGAGCTGTCTTCGCTCCAGGTCCCAAGGTTGGTACGCCTTGACACGGGAGAATTTGGCTTATTAGGCCGATGCACCAGATGACCAGGATGGGTGCGGGAAGACGTGGGTATGGTAGCCCTTGGTACAATGATAACGCGAGACGGTGGTTCAGATTTATTATCAGAGGAGGAGAGTGAGTGGTGGAGCCCAACCGGTGCTCACCACGTTGCTTGAGAGAGTGCCGTCCACCATGCCAAACAGCCCAGCAGCCGCCCCTAATAGAGGGAGCGGCGCCTTACAAGGTGCGGAAGAGGTCGTAGACGACGACAATATCTTCTTAGCAAGTACTCATGCTGATATTAGCGGCCGGCTCATCCCGATAACGGGTGAGTGCTGATAGGTGAGTACTTGCTAAGAAGATATCGTGAATGTTCAGTTCGACCAAACAGCGCCGGTGGTGTAAGGCGAACATCGCTGCCCGGAAAGCAGAAGATGCGGGTTCGAGGACTTGTCGCCGGTGGTATGCCATAGGCCTAACAGCTCCTATCTTCTATAACATCCGCTCTAGGCTCAAGCAAAGTTTAAAATCATTTCTTCGGGTGTAAATTGCGTTTACCTGAAGTTATTCAGAGGGGAAGGGAGGTGTATTTCCTCTATTGTGGTCACTTTTGCTACTCCCAGATCTGTGCGCATTTAACCAGCAATTACATTATCATTCCAATAGACTGCGTGTGTGCTGCGCAATCTTCACCTATAACATACAAGCGCATTCATTGACCTCTGGCACCTCAGAATAAGCCTAAGAATACTGTTCGAGGTAATATGATAAGAATTTTGTGTTTATTCATAGAGCGTAATATTTTTCTTAAGATTCTCTGGAAAGGGATTCTTTAATAACAGTTTTATTTATTTATTTGTTACGTCGCGAGAGACGTGCTTGTATGGGAATGCAACTAAATCAAACATGAATTTGCATAACAGAGTAGAAACAGAATAAAAACAAGCATTACGATAACAGTGTAAAGCCTTAGCTGATCTAGCATGAAACAGCCTAACCAAAGAAACAACCTAACCTAAGCTTAAACACAAACCAGAGCAACACAAAACAACAGAACCATCCTGGGCCTAAAACACTAAAAGAACATCCGACCTTTGGTGAATAGAGGTTTTGAAGCACCATCCTACTTCATCCCAAGACTTTCGTTTGTTGCTGTTCATGATGCTCTTGCCGCAAATGAAAAAGATATATCCGAAAAATAAAAACAAATTTGCTATAAGTCACTTAGAGGCTATAAAAATGGAGGCCATTGAGAGAGGCCCCGATGATGCAGCCGAACCAGGAGCCTTTAAAGATTGACCCAGCCACCCGGACATTATAGTCATACGATGCTGTTCAAGCGATAAAGAGATTCCAGAACTTCCTGAATACGCATCACCGGGCGGGCTCCGTATCTCAGGAGCCACATTATATTGGCACGCACCACGGGTGACGGTATAATGTGGCTTTCAATTTTCCCTAAAAATTTGATTTTAACTTTGCTAGAAAATGTCTGTACAAACTTCGGATACGTCTGAAAGGGTTTGCGGAATGCCCTCTTTGTTTCTGAAGGTGTCCTGTTTCAAACTATTAGGTTGTCGCATAGACTCTTTCCGATTTTCGCCGGCAACTTTACGGTGGTGCGTCTCAGCAGAAAATAAAGTTTATTAATCAAAGTAAGAACCGTTATAATCGATGCACTTCTGCCAACGATATACAAGCATTAATTCCATTTCGGAAGAAAACTGGATTCCTAGAAGCAGTGAAGCACTTAAAGCAATTTCGATATCTGCTGCTTTGGAAAAGTTTTCATCTTTGACGAAACCATCGAGGTGCTTGAAAAGATAAGTCCGTCGGGACTAGGTCCGGTGAATAAGCGGAATGCAAGAGAACTTCATATCTCAGCTGATTTAATTTTTGGATGGTCAGATGCAAGACATGCGGACCGGCGTTGTCATGAAGAAAGATCGGTCCTCTTCGATCCACCAGTGCAGGATGCATTTCAAGCAACATTTGATGAATCTTTTTTAAATACGCCAGTACCTCTCTGCCGTGATGGTTTCACCAGGCTTCAAGAAGTCCAGTTACCAGTTGCAATACCAGTTGCAGCCCACCAGACAGTGAGCATGACCTTCCTCGTATGGGGACTAGGTTTGGAAAAGTGTTTCGGCGGTTCTTCCTTATCCAGCCATTGCGCTGATCTTCTTCGATTGTCGTACGTGATCCATTTTTCGTCACAGATAATTACCCGGTCAAGAAGGGGTTCGTTTTCGTTCCTTATAAAAAGGGGAGAACAGATCTGCAGGCGACACCTGTGCTGCTCCTCAGTAAGTTCGTGGGGCACTCACTTATCCAGCTTTTTCACCTTGCTTTTCGCATCTAGGTGCCTCGAATTAGTTGTACGACGGAGACCAAGTTCTTTGCCCATCTCTACGGTTCGTCGTGGATCGGCTTCCACTCTTTCTTTCAAACGTCCGTCATCACGCTTGGGTGGTCGTCCTGAACGGTCCTTGTCTTCGAGGTCCACGTCTCCAACACAGAACTTCTGGTACCATCTGCGCACGGTGCATTCGTTAGCGGAGCCCTCTCTCCATGCTATCTTGACGTTTTGAGTTGCCTCGCTCTCACACTGCGGCCAAGCTTGAACTCATGAAGTATTATTACCCGTAAGTGCGTTTTTTCCATGTTTTCGTCCAGCACCTAAAACGATGCAATGTTTACGACTTTTTAAAAACAATATGCCATGTTTTATAGAGCGAAACAAGCGCTACAAAACAGCATACAACTTATTAGGTCGTTACCTAAGTTCTGTCGGTTTTTGACCTCTAACCGCAAGTCTAAGTATCTCGGCTGAAACATAACTTTATTAGGCGAAATAAGAACCATTACAATACACATCTTTACCAGCGAGATACTAGATCATTTGTTCCAGTAGCATAGAACTCCGGAGATCTAGAAGCCATGAATTCTTCGAGAGCAGATTCGCCTTTCGAGCTCACCGCTTGCAAATGTCGTCAGCGCTCCTTCTACGCAACAAAAACGACCCGTTTCTGGAGCGATTTGTGACTTGTGACAAAAAATGGATTGTCTACGACAATCGACGACGAAGTGCTCAATGGTTGGATATTGATGAAGCACCTAAACAGTGTCCAAAGCCGAGTATGCACCAGGAAAAGATGATGTGGCCGTTTGGTGGTGTGTCACCGGTTTAATCCACTGTAGCGTTCTCAAACCTGGTGATACAATCACGGCGGAAAAGTACTGTCAGAAGCTGGACGAGGTGCACAAGAAGCTCCAGCAAATCTACCCAGCGCTGATCAACAGAAGGGACCGATACTTTTGCGCGATAACGCTAGGCTGCACGTATCGATAATCACCAGGCAGAAGCTCCATTCTTTGGGATACGAAACACTCGGCCATCCACCGTATTCGCCCGACCTATCGTCTACAGACTACCAACTTAGGTAACGACCTAATATATACAATTACTTTACCTATACATGAGGAGACAACCACAAAGTAACGCCTATCGGAATCGGACAGAACTTATGTGACAGCCTAATAAAATTCTTCAGTTTAAAAGGGAAACGTCCAGTTTAAAACGAATATTGTCCAGATTAAAGTGGAAAGGGTAGACGAGGTGTGGTGTAATATAAGCTGTAAACTGGGTAGCTTAGAACGCCTCTACATTTTCACAGGAAAGTACTGCATATTTTTGATTATATGTATTGCCGCTTCCGTGATGTTTTTAACCATTTATGCCTAGATCTTCTGGTCTTTTTTATGGTATGCGTTCTGCCATCCTTACGCTTTTAACAAATATGCGTTAATGAGTATGTCGTTTGTAGGTTATAAAACCATCGTTAGATTCCAGTAATGTTAGGGAAACTGAACGATTATTCGATTACAGGTTATTGAACTGCTCGTAGAGTTGGCCACGCTACAGACGTGTTTCATCACACTCGACGAGGCGATCAAGGTGACGAATAGAAGAGTAAACGCCATTGAACACGGTTTGTTGAGAGTTTCCTGGGTTGATGATGGCGTTTTGTCGAAGTTCTTCTGCGAAGCGATTTCAGCGCCTGTTGTTCCTCCAAAATCGTGTTTTTGCACGACGCACAGGGTTTATAACTGCAATCAGTCGACGATTTTCAGTGATTATCCCGCGCATTGAGAACACGATCAACTACATCGTCACCGAGTTGGATGAAATGGAAAGGGAAGAGTTCTTCAGGTGGGCCTTTTCCCTCTGAAATTTTGACAAGAATAGTTTGTGGATATAGTTTATTGATTCGGGTGGGTGATTTATTCGCGCTACGAGCTGTTTCAAACGGAGGATTAGGAGCGCCAAATATGTCCTTGGCTGATCGATAGGGACAATTTACCGGCTCTGCATGAGAATGGTCAACCTCCATAGGAATCCCTCATTTTTACGCCATTAAAAAGAAGGATAAGGATAAAAGACGGCGTTGTTCAACCCCCTTAGGACACGCCTACTTCTACTGGATGTCCTGGAATCGAATTGAATGTGTATCTTGCCATATGACTTCCGGTGGCCAGCCGATGTACAAGTCAACGCTTCATCCTTCCCAGTCAAGTCTGGTACCAGTTCACCGACCTTGGGGGATTGAAGGCTTCGGTTGGCCTAGGCGGGAAATCCGAACCGAGAACCTGTAGTTCTGTCATAGCCAGTGGGTGAGGAAACTTTCTCCATCGGGGATAGGATTTCCTTCAGTTGTTATATAGGACTTCAACCCGCGTGATTTCTTTATTTTCTACAAGATATATGTAGGCGCTCATTGCTGGACTTCCACACTCAGTCCAATCGATAGGCGGTCAATAGGTTCCTTTGTTTATCGTTCCTATCTCTCTGCCAACATTGTTTTGTTCTCTTCCTGTAGTATACTAGACGCGGGCCACATTTTGGAGGACCAAAACTCTGTGTCGTGCTCGAGAACGAAACTCCTTAGCTGTTTTGTTGTTGGTGCTGTGCCAACTCGAAGTTTTGAAGTGAGGCTTTACGTGTCGACGAATCTTCATCTCCAGAGGTCTATGTAGTGCAAAGTTGTGGATGTTCAATTCGCACCTTCAAGCGCTTTGTCGCTCTAGCGATTTTAGCATAAATCTATGACCAATCGTAAAAAGATGAGTAAGAGGTACGTATAGGTCCACCAGTATCAGTGTGCAATTGAGCTCTGTTAGTGTTCGACTTCGGTTACTAGATCAGTAAGAGCGAATGAAACACACTGTGCAGTCATCGTGAAACTAGATACGGTGAAATCCAGCACCTTACACCACATTCAGGCCTCTAAAGATGTCGACTTCGTCGAAACGTAGGTCGAATTAAGATCACCTGTATCACCTGTCGTCCCGTTGATCATCGACTTGCTCGAGCGGGCGCCAGCAGCGTCTCCATGCGTCCCTGTCGTGTGCCAGAGTGGTCCAATGGATCCTACTCGCTCGAGGGACACGAAGAGCGTCATATCGGTCGTTCAGGGCTTTCACGAAGAAGTCCGACCAACGCGTTGATGGGCGTCCTGGTGTTCTTTTGACATCCCGCGGAATCCAATCTGTGACGGCTCTCGTCCAGCGGGTGTCTGCGAATCGCATTACGTGGCCGGCCCACCTAATTTTCGACGACTTGGCCCATGCGACAGCGTCTCTGATCTTCGAACGTCGGCGAAGCTCGGAACTCCGGAGGCCTTCTCTCACTTGCGTGAGTCGTGTCACTCCGAGCATCGTCCTCTCGATTCCACGCTGCGCGACACTGATCGCGTGTTCATCCTGCCTTCGTATAGCCCAGGTCTCTGAGGCGTATGTTAGGGCAGGAAGAACAGTGGAGTCGAATAGGTGGGCACGGAGTCGGACGTTCTTCGTTTTCTTCACGACTTCTTCGACGCTCTTGAAAGCTCCCCAAGCCGAATTAAGATGGACCCTAAAAACCTCTTGCTGACACGGGATGAACAAGAAAACAATAAATGACCAAGCCGATGTCTCAAGAAGAAAGGAGCTGGGAACTACTCTTAATCGGTCTACCTATTATACAGGGTGTCTCAAAAAAAAGTATGCACTGATTGAAAGGTGATAACTTTGCTCACAGTAAAGGTACTGAAGAAGTTAAGAGCTCATATAAAAGCTTAAGGAAATAGAAATTTCTGATATGAGCTCTATGGATTGCGCCACGCACTCGTCTGAAACCCTGCATCTTACACTCGATTGATTGTGTTTCGCTTGAATACATGTTATAATTTCTTCACAATGTGGCTCTCTGGATTGATTTGTGCTTTTTTAAACTTCAAAACTTGAATACACACTAAGCTTGCGAAAAATGGAGGGTATCCTAAAGAATGGAGATGCTATTTGAAAGGTTCTGATATTGCTGCAAGTGAAGCTTTTGAAGTTGTTGGAGACCAGGGGTGTGCGTAATTACGATTTACGATTTACGATTTTACGATTTACGGCGATTTTGGAGGAATTCTTTACGATTTACGATTTACGACATTTGGGGTCGTAAATCGTAAATTTTCGTAAATGTGATCTTTGATCAACAAACACTCACATCTAGCGCGCTCCAGTTTGAGCATACTTAGAATAATTTTTGACAGTAGACCCTCCCGTAGGCGTTCAGAATCTGTGTGTAGAATATTCCATGGTCTTGCTTTCATCAGCTTTTTGGAGCCTAGATGAGTGATACTGCAGAAAGGTGCTCGAGCAAGATAGTTCGATTCCTCGGCTGGCCCAACGAAGGTCTCCTTCAACCATTTCTAGGTAAATTGTTGACAGATTTGCTTACAACGGATAAAGGACAAACATGTCTTTGAAGGGTACGGGAAAATGCATCACGAATGCTGTCAAATGTAGGAAAGTGAGTCTTGCATGGTGCATCTCGAGTCAACGATCGCTATCTTGTGATGAATCCGTGGGAATGCGGAAATTCCTCAAGGAGCTGCGCAATGCCAGCTCTGGTACGCTCCCAAATTTAGTTTCGATTGAAAGGCATTACTCCGCGATCATTCAAAAATTCGCGTATAGCTTGCATACCGTTGAAAATGTGACAGTTTAAAGAAAGGGTGCAAAAATAGTTATTAAGCCTTTGCATAATTCATGATTCTCTGCTGCGGTTCAATGCTATGAGGCGGTTTGAGGTAGGAAACCCCCGCCCATTTCAATTTTTATTTTTTATCAAAGCTTCTGCGCAAAACGGCTCAGGGGTCACTTTGTACTGAGTGGTTATCCGCCTTGATAGGAATGCATATTGAATCCAAATTAGCCTGTTATACTTCGTTATACGCCGACGCGTCGCCGTATTATAACATAGGCCTTGCGTAAAATTTTTAGTTTCGCACAACGCAAAACCTTGTGTAGGGCTGAACTACACTGTGACCTTTTCGGGGACACTCTGTATTTATAGGTCAATATATAATAGACCAGCGTCCGTCGCCGGCTTCGCCGGCGCCGTACGCTGGACGTGCGGGCCACTCCAGGCTTGCCGGCTTCGCCGGCTTCGGGTATGGCGGGCCACGCTAGGAACGCAGCCCAAACCTAGCTAGCGATGCTTCCTCATCCAGCGTCCGTCGCCGGCTTCGCCGGCGCCGTATGCTGGACGTGCGGGCCACTCCAGGCTTGCCGGCTTCGCCGGCTTCGGGTATGGCGGGCCACGCTAGGAACGCAGCCCAAACCTAGCTAGCGATGCTTCCTCATCCAGCGTCCGTCGCCGGCTTCGCCGGCGCCGTACGCTGGACGTGCGGGCCACTCCAGGCTTGCCGGCTTCGCCGGCTTCGGGTATGGCGGGCCACGCTAGGAACGCAGCCCAAACCTAGCTAGCGATGCTTCCTCATCCAGCGTCCGTCGCCGGCTTCGCCGGCGCCGTATGCTGGACGTGCGGGCCACTCCAGGCTTGCCGGCTTCGCCGGCTTCGGGTATGGCGGGCCACGCTAGGAACGCAGCCCAAACCTAGCTAGCGATGCTTCCTCATCCAGCGTCCGTCGCCGGCTTCGCCGGCGCCGTACGCTGGACGTGCGGGCCACTCCAGGCTTGCCGGCTTCGCCGGCTTCGGGTATGGCGGGCCACGCTAGGAACGCAGCCCAAACCTAGCTAGGGATGCTTCCTCACCCAGCGCCGGTCGCCGGCTTCGCCGGCAACCAACGCTGGATAAGGAAGCATCCCTAGCGTCGAAGTCGAACACGTTGAAACGAACGCCTCCTACAGATCGATTGACGCCTTGTTGAGTATCAGTCAATCCCAGTGCTCACGAAAATGTCAGTAGCGCTCCTGCTCCGTCTAAGGTTCTGTTCACAGCACATTGCAGCTCGTCAAGCCTAATCGAATGTCTGACGTTTCTGTCCAGTCGTCGTGCTTTATCCCACGAGTGATGAATTTCGGAAAGTGTAACTTAGGACAAATAATACTATTCTCCCCTGCATACTGTAGTATGGAAACTGGTCAAAGCATTGCCGAAAATGGAGGACCAAGGAGCAAGACTTGATTGAAGGCGTAGTCGAATCAAGTGTAGGTCCTCCCAACATTCTTCGCTGACCTGCTCTGGCCCTCGCTGCAAATCGGAGGATCTGGGCAGGTAGAAGTAGCTTAGTAATCCAGCGCGCGAAGTAGGTATGTTCTTGAGAACAAAGTGAACAATTTCCAAATCAAAAGCGTGGGTGCATTTCGAAAAAGCGATGTTTGCTGTATCTTTTGAGAAAGCGGGGAAACACTACTTATTTGAATCAGTTTCTCTACAGCCGTTTTGTATTTTCTGTTTCAAGGCCGTCTTTCATATTTTGGCTGCTCAGTATCAGTTAATTCGCAATTCTTCACTGTTCTCTTCCCGTTTTCAGTTTTCTTCACAGTTTTGTTTTGCGTTATTTGCTCGGCAAGAACGCCAAAATGCCTAGAAAACGCGAATAAAACGGGTGAGAACGACAGAGAAGCAAGAAAGGTGACAAAGGGAAAGGGAACGTAAGGTAACGTTGGGCTCGCACTCCCTCTTCAAACACTCAGCGTTCCAGCAAGCTGAACGGATTTTCGTACAGCATTAGGTAATGGTTGTGAGACTAACCATAATAGACCGTTGAGATTAAAAATGACACTAGTGGTGTCCGCCGGACGGGTGTTTTTGTACTTCTCCATTTGGTAACTCAAGGTACGGTGGAGATGATGGCAGTGCTGGGAATGAAGAACCAACCAATAATCAAAAGACTCCATCAGAGGAGTTCCCGGCGACGCCGCCTGCGACGTCGGCGACTCGTTGCCGAAATATAACATAGGCCATCGACCATCCGTCGGCCATCATAATCACGGAACACCCACCCAGATCGATGAAGTCTGCAGAGAACCGATACTGACGCTCAAAAATGGATAGCGACTATAGTAGGATCGACTGCCCGATCGAAACACCTTTTACGTGGTCGGCCTTCCGTCGGCTATCATAATCGCGGGACACCCACTGCGTTGAACTTTTTGAGTGCATGGCGCGATTCAGTCTTTTGATGTGGCCTGTCAGCTTTGAAATGAAATCGAAAGTCTTCCAAATCGAGACGAGCTAGATTGTTTGATTGAGTTCTGAGCTAATCACGCAACAACCACTCCGATCGATGAAGTCTGAGTGGCAGGGGTTGACAGAACGTTCAGACGATCATTATCAACCAATATTATCGATCGTTCAGGTAGTGCTATCGTTTCTCTCTCAGACTTCATAGATCTGGACCATAATCAAGCAACACCCACCCCGGTAGATTAAGTCAGAGAGAAATATGAATATATCCGTTGATATAGATTGTCTGAGCTCGAGGTCTGAGCTAATGACGCAACATCCACAACGATCGTTTAAGTCAGAGAGAAACGTCAATATATCGGTTGATATATATTATTTTCACGTCGAGTTGGACAGTTCTGAAATCAAATTGGACAGTTTTCACGTCAAATTGGACACTCTTTTAAGCTAGTCTAACCAGGATACTATCTCAACGGTAGGTCTGAACGGCGCAAATGTTGTATATGGGCAGAACCGCCTCTCTCTGGGAAGTAACAAACTGCAGGTATCTCGACCCCAATACAACTCTGCGCAGAGTTAGGGGCGACGGAAATCGCTGGTTGGCGCCCTGTTGATTCACGTGCTCCACAGCTGACGGGCGCGCGCGGGATGAGGGCTCGTATCGCGGCTAAGCGCAGTGCACAGGTGGCGTAGTAGGGAACAGCTCGGGCCCGTAAACGCGGGGTCGATGGTTTGGATCCCGCAGACTGCGTTCGTTTTGCACTTTTGCAAAATCCATGTTTATCATATAGGTAATCCACCTAGGAGTATTATAATGTGTTATTGAGCATGTTTACATATAACATATCACCCATACCGTTTTCAAGTGTGGTCCAGGCAGGGTCACTGATTTCGCTGAAACTTTGTCTAGGGGGGTTATTTGGGGTGCTGATCACGAATCTGACATCCGTTTTTCACGATTCGGCTGAATAATATAGATACAATATGGCACAGGATTACATTCTTAAAGTTTCTGCCGATGACGGCAGGTAGAGACAGAATCGTGAAAAACGAATGTCAGATTCGTGATCAGCACCCCAAATAACCCCCCTGACGAAGTTTCAGCGAAATCGGTGACCCTGCCTGGACCACCCTTGTTAACGGTATGGGTGGCCTCCCACCGCATCGTGAAAAACGGATGTCATATTCGTGATCAGCACCCCAAATAACCCCCTAGACGAAGTTTCAGCGAAAAATGTTTTTGACGGTGGAGTCGGAACCTTTTACTAGTGCCACAAAATATCTATCGTTACATAACTATAGCTTCACACAAAATAGGCTTAAAATAGGTGACACACAGAAGTGAACATTTTAGCTAATCGTAGTTTGAAGCATATGTTATATCTAAACATGCTCTATAAAACACTCTAATACCCCTAGGTGGATTACCTATATGATAAACATGGATTTTGCAAAAGTGCAAAACGAACGCAGTCTGCGGGATCCAAACCCCGACCCCGCGTTTACGAGCCCGAGCTCTTCCCTACTACGCCACCTGTGCACTGCGCTTAGCCGCGATACGAGCCCTCATCCCGCGCGCGCCCGTCAGCTGTGGAGCACGTGAATCAACAGGGCGCCAACAGGCGACTTCCGTCGCCCCTAACTCTGCGCAGAGTTGTATTGGGGTCGAATACCTGCAGTTTGTTACTACCCAGAGAGAGGCGGTTCTGCCCATATACAACACTTGCGCCGTTCCGACCTACCGTTGAGATAGTATCCTGGTAAGACTATTCAAATCAAAGAGAACTCTTCCAATTTGAAATATGCATCATTCACATTAGACTAAAGAGGACTCTCCAAAAGTGTTAGGATAATTTTTGTTCGAAAAAAAACTTTAGTATAACTTTAATTGAAGTTTTAATTTAGTTCCCAATGAGAGAACACGTAGTATGAAAATTTTAAAAGTTTTATTTGTCGAGGAAAAACAGTGAATTAAAGCTTGTTTTGAAGAGGAAAAAAGCGGCCACTTTATATTGCTAAAACAGAGAGTGCGCCGTGCCCCGTCTGAAAATTAGCAATTTTCATTCGATTGATAGCAAAATTTCTGTTTTCATGCAGTTTCACACCTGCAAAAGGTGTAACACAAATAATTGTAATAGACACACATATTCTAACTTTTTTTGTCGATCAAATAAACGTTGCGTTGAACTTTTTGTGTGCATGGCGCGATCCAGTCTTTTGCTGTGACCTGTGAACTTTGGAATCAAATTGAATGTCTTCCAAATCGAGACGGGATAGATTGTCTGATCGCGATCTGAGCTAATCACGCAATACCCACCCGATCGATTAAGTCTGAGAGAGAACCAATAACACAGGTGAAACTATCAATAATATCGATCGATATAGGGTCTGAAGGGAAGCCAATATTTACCTGATAGGCTTTGCGTCGGCCATCGTAATCACACAACACCCACCCGGACCGATTGCGTGCGAGTCCATCAAACTAACGTCACGTTGAACTTTTCGAGCGCATGGCGCAATCCAGTCCTTCGATGCAATTTTTTCTCAAAAATTAAATAAATATTCTAACCATCTTGAAGACCCTGCAGTTTAACCTGTAAGAAGCTCGTCTCGATTTGGAAGACGTTAAATTTGATTTCAGAGTTCATCGGGCAGCTTGGAAGAGTATCCAATTAGGTTTGAAAACTGTCCAATTTGATTTAAAAGGTGTTCATTTCGACGTGAAAATCATGCAACACCCACCCCGGAAAGTGCACGGTCGAAACGCCTTAGGCCATCATATGCTGTTGCTAATGTGTAGGGAGGTGGATGAAGAAGAACACACTGGCAAGAACGCGCAAGGCAGAAGCAAGCGGTGCAGCGCATCGACGGCTTCCATCGCAGGTCATGAGGTGTGAGCCATGCCGCGGTGCAGACCTCTTCCGCAACGCTTCACGTGTCCTCTGAACCCGGCAGCGGCGGCTCGTCATAGTCGTGGGGACGTCTTGCGAAATCTCATCAAGTGGGTGTCCTTTGGTGACCACCCGGCAGTGGAAGCGTCATGGTTGTAAACACCTCGTGGTAGTAAACACCACCGGCAGCAGTGGCTGCCTGCCACTGTTTACCTCTTTGCACCCGTTCACAGCGTTTGCACCCGTTGACAGCGTTTGCACCCGTTGACAGCGTTAGCACCCGTTGACAGCGTTTGCACCTGTTGACAGCGTTAGCACCCGTTGACCGTCAGTGATTCATGCCTCTCCGCTTTATATAATAGGATTGTAGTAGCACTTCTAGTACCAAAGCTTATCTAGAACATTGGAGATTTCCATTTTTTCATTTTCTTCACTCCCTTTATTTTTGATTCAGCGAGGCTAGTAGTGCAAAGTATCGTCTGGTTTTACGCTATTTGCAACATTTGCACTTTAATTTTTATCAGGAAATCAGCTTTGACATTGAGTCACAACGAGTGGTATTTGCTTAATTTAGAGGTGGCAAAATGTCGAAAAGATAGGATACAGTACCGGGTTCGTACGTTAGGTGTCTCCCTGAGTTACACTAGCACGCCGCTCCCCTCCCCCCCCCCCCCCCCCCCCGATTACTGTAGCGTGGCGGGTTGTTGAGCCCTCCTCGGACAAGGTATAGCGGATAAACAGGACAGATTATGCGCCGCGAAGCAGACTTTCTGTAACTGAAGAGTGAAGACTTTACTCGTTTTTCGCCCTTCTTTTTCGTTGATATTCTAATTTTCATATGCTTTGGGAAGCTGAGTGACTCCTGCTACGCCTTATCCTTATAATACACTTTAACGAAGGCAATAAATTTCGTACTAACCACATTCACATGCAAATAAGGACTGCACTCAACTAACAAACTATGAAACAAACAAAGGAAAAATGGCCTGAGCGAAACCTATGAAACCGTCGAAGAGTAAGGAAATGTAGAAAATCAAGGAGGGCGGCATGTGGTCGGACCTTCAACTTGCACAAAAGAAATGAGAAAATGCGAGTTCTGCTCAACTCGCCTAATTTCGTAGTGAAATCTCGTCCGAGGCGGGCGCGGAACCCGGTCAGCCTGCGGTAATCGAGCGCGTCGCTTCGCCTCCAACAGTAGTGGAAGGTACCTAACATAACGCACCTTATGTCGAATCTCGGGACAAAAATTTGAAGCTACATGCTATAGAACTTCTTTGTGATGAGCTAAATATTTTATGTGGTCGCTTGTGATTTTCTTATTCACAAGGTTAACCAATAAGCAAGAATTTTCTTCACTGAAGGCCATGATTCAATTGATATACTGAAAAGGGGCGAAGGTGCTTGTTTGGTACGAAGCACAAAAATAACGCCTCTTGCAGACATGGTGGCCTAATGCAGAGACCGTTTTCTCTGAGACTAACTTTGAAGCTCTAGTCTAGTTACGATTTACGGTTTACGATTTACGATTTACGGCTGTTTTGTCGTAATTACGATTTACGATTTACGAAATTTCGGATTTCATTTACGCACACCCCTGTTGGAGACTCGTATAAAAGCACATGGTAAAGAGATGCCTGTGGCGTTAATTAGTCTACTCTTAATCGGTCACCTATTATACAGGGTGTCTCAAAAACTCGTATAAAAGCACATGGTAAAGAGATGCCTGTGGCGTTAATTAGTCTACTCTTAATCGGTCACCTATTATACAGGGTGTCTCAAAAAAAGTATGCACTGTTTGAAAGGTGATAACTTTGTTCACAGTAAAGGTACTGAAGAAGTTAAGAGTTCATATAAAAGCTTAAGGAAATAGAAATTTTCTGATATGCTGCATATGCTGATATTGCTGCAAGTGAAGCTTTTGAAGTTGTTGGAGACTCGTATAAAAGCACATGGTAAAGAGATGCCTGTGGCGTTAATTAGTAAGATTGCGCCATACCCGCCTGAAACATTCAATTTCAGACTCGAGTGATTGTACACAGCCAGAATTCTTGTTGTAATCTTGTTACTAGTTGGCCAGATTAACCTGTGCTGTGTTTCTTTCAACGTTTTCCTTCACCCAGTAGCTGCAGTTATGCCGACTAATCTGTCCATTCAACTTGAATGTTGCTTCATCACTCTACAGAATCCGTCTTGGAAAATGACACTCCTGCTCGCATTTAAATGGTGCAATCAATAAAGTTGCTTGTCACGTGTCTATCACGTGACGGTCAAGTTCTAAACATAAAAAGAAGCACAGCACAGGCTACTGTGACCAAGTAGTAACAAGATTGTGACAAGAATTCAGCCCAAGCACAATCATTCGAGTCTAAAATGCAAGGTTTCAGGCGGGGCATGGCGCAATCTTGACTACATATCTACACGCCACAGAAATCTCGTTACTCTGTGCTTTCATTTGAGTTTCAAAGTCTCAAACATCTTCAAATATTTTCATTGGCAGCAATGCTGGAACCCTTCAAATAGTACCCACATTGCTTTAGGATACCCTAAATTTTTTGCAGTGTTTTTTTAAGTTTTAAACCTTAAAAGAAGCACAAATCAATCACAAAGGCCACTTTGTGAAGAGATAATAACAAGTATTCAAGCGAAACACGATCGATCGAGTGTAAAATGCAAAAATCCAGTCGAGTGCATGGCGAGTTCCATACCGCTTATATGTCAGAAAATTTCCATTTTCCTAAGCTTTCATATGTGCTCTTAAATTCTTCAGTACCTTTACTGTGAGCAAAGTTATCACCTTTCAAGCAGTGTATACATTTTTTGAGACACCCTGTATAATAAGCTAGTAAGGCACAAAAGAAGTGCCAAGAATGCTGCTTAACCACCTGGAGAAATAGGAGCTGCGTAGTCGCATGGGATTACGCCATCATGTTAAATCATGCAAGTTCACCAGCAGTTGAGCCCTAGCGGTTTCAAAGTCATTCTCGTTATAGATTGGCTCCTTTGTCCTAGATAAGCGCTGAAAGTTCATCATCTTTTTGCGCTGTATTCCAGCGATATATATGGTAGGATTCTTACATTTACTGCTTGCAGAATGAAGAAGATTCAAGCGAACAAGAAGAAGCAGAAGGAAATTGAAGCCGCCGAGCGTCTAGCGGCCGGCGTTATTGCGGAAAGAGAAGAACGGGAGAACGAACCGCGGAATCTACTAGCTACAGAGGACGACATCCCCATATTGTTCAACTAGAGAGCCTCTTCTTCAGCCGGCGGTATCGTATCGTTTCAGTTCGATGTGATTCACTTTTGCTGGTAACCTTCTATGCCCAGTTGAGCATATTTGCCAGTCGATTCGCTCGGCTCAAACCTGTTTGCCGTCTTACAAAAACGGGCGACTCGTCGCCGTCCAGCACCCTAGGTCTTCGGAAACATTCCGCGCGATTCCCAGAGTTCTATCGTATTCGAATATAATTAGTTCGTAGCTGTTGACCCTAATGGAACATTGTATAGTCCGAACTAAACGCTTGTGATACGAATTTCCTCCTCCTCGCTGTGTTGATAGTGAACTAGTGTTTTAAGTAGCTGTGTAAAGTTTTATATTTTGTCATGTTACTTGTGTGAAAAGTCTTCTTACTTCAATAATATAAATATTTTGTAATTGATTCGTCCTTGACTGGATGCGGAGAAGAGGATTAGTTTCACACGTATTTCTTTGGGCTGCCGCGTATTATTTCGAATGCTTTCGGCTCGACAGTGAATACACTAGAATATTAGTCGGCTCGCCCAATCACATAGAATGTGACGCCACGCGGTACACGACAATAGGAATCGAACGGCCACAACCGTCGAGTCGAAAGATCTCAAACTTGGGTAATTAAAGCTTTATTAAACAATTAACGCAACGAGACAACGATATGAGAAATACCAACAAGAACGATGTACATGAGATCGATGATGAGTAGCCTAAATGGTGAACACAGCTGGACCTGTCGAGTGGAGAATCCCCGTTGGTCGCTGCAGTAGGTCACTAGCCGCTAAGATTCCCACTTGATCAGAACTTGCTTCCCTTAATGTTTCTATCGCTGACCCATTTCAACTTGCTTCCCTTTCTCTCAGTTCGAACCCTGTCCGCGCTCCCTGACTAGGTCGTCCCCAGAGTCAAGCGCTTCCCAGTCTAATCACCGGTCCCCCGACCCCAGAGACCCCCAGAGGCAAGTGAGAAAACGAGGAAAATGGAAAGGCCGGTCCGCGGCCGACGACGGCAGTCCACTGCCTCGCGCTGCCTTCTCTCGCCCTCGCTTCCCGCCACGATCGCACCGACCTGAACGATTATCGACGGGTCACGTTTGCGATCACTGCGGGCGCCTCGAAGGAGACGGCCATGCCGTCAACGTCAATGCGCTTCCTAAGTGAAGACTAAGGGATCGCATGAAATCAAGAGGGAAAAAGAAGATAAATGAATAGTTAAAAGAGTCGGCTTTGCCGACAAATGCCTTATTTGGAACCGCCTTTGCACGACAAGCGATGCAACTAAGTTCTTGTATTTTTGTCATTTGCTACAAGTAGAGCGATGCTAAGCGCATGGAAACGCAGCTGTGTGTGACCCCGGCTATGGTGTGCACCCCGACTCGAGTTTGTGGATCAGATCCAAGCCAGGACACGCAAGATTCCCATCTCTGTCACATCGATGAGTTAATACCAGACTTGTTCGGGAAGAAGAAAACATCGACTTGTACATCAGCTGACCACCATACATGAGGCTTACTCAAATCACAACATACTTTTCACTTTACTTTCCTTTTCCCCGGCGACTTGCGTCCAGTGAGCCAGACCGCGTTCCTTAATGGTCTCAAAAATATAAGTCTGCCTCTTGTCTGCGGCCTTCTTAATGATCTCTTCTTGTTTGTCAGGAGCCATACGGCAACTGGTAGATTCCATCGGCCGTTTTTCTTCATTGTAGTAAGTGACCAGCCCAGCGATGTTTCGACTACTTCATGTACTGCAGCACAGCCTGCAGCCAATACAATAAGTCATTGTTTGTGCTAAATGCGCACTCAAATTGTCTTCAGGATATCCAGTAGAACTATAATGCAAATGGCGCATTCCGATCAGAGATTGATTAACGTCGTCTTTATTCTTTATTCACGATAGTGCTGTTACTCTAAACTAGTCAAGAACCTACATCTTGGCTTAACCGTTGGAAGGTGTTTTCTTCATCTGTGCCAGCGCTACGGTAGTCAAATACACCGAGCGCACAAACACGAAACAAGAACGTGAAACACTGACCTGGCTTCTGACCTGCTTGTAAGTCGGCATAAGGAGAAGAAAATGGATGCTAAGGGCGTGTTCATACTTCGCTACAGCAGCAACGAGAGCGCAGCGTGCGCATCACGCGGAAGTATGAACAGGCGGCAGCAGCGACAAGAGCGACAGCGCCATCGCTCGAGTATGAACATTTTTCGGCGGCGCGCGCTCGATTTCAATCGATTTGCATGTTTTGCGCGGGCGACGAGAGCGCAGCGAGCGTAGCGCGCATGGCGTGCGTGACGTAAGTAGAACCGGCAGGTATGAACAGGCGACAAGAGCGACAGCGCCAGCGCTCGAGTATGAACACTCTTCGGCGGCGCGCGCTCGGTTTTAATCGGTATACGTGTTTTGCACGGGCGGCGAGTCGCTCTTGTCGCGAAGTATGAACGGGCCCTAATCCGTCTCTGTGGTTGAGGTAAATGCGTATTTGGCCTAAGCAGAGGCTTGCGCCCGCGTGGGGACGGGTAGTGCCCACGCCGGCGCAAGCCGGACATGCCTGATACGAACCCAGCGACCCTCGGGGGTGAAGGCTCGGTTGGAACGCGAACCAAACCTCGATTGTTGGCGGCGACTGCGCTTCACGCAACACTTCTGGGCGTTTCTTAGTTGCACCTGCAGCTACAGGACCGTCGAATTCTACCATTCTCTAGCGTGGGCAGTAGCTTTACTGTAGAATATCAGAAGGCAGCCACTGAGGTGCTTGTACAGTCTGAGGGGTGGCTAGGCAATACGTGCTTACGTTTTACGCAGTTTTGCACAAGCTTGCCTTGTTCCCCATCCCGTTTAAGACATCAACGCTGTCTAGCGGTATAAAGTATGACGTACTATCACTCTGTTATGGTATGTAGGCACACTCTGCCTTCATTTTCGAAGCAAACCAGATGTTCGAGGATGTTTTCTGCTATCAAAACTCTTGCGCTTGACGGGACTTGAACCATCACCTTCTGCTTTCTGAGGTTTTCTTATACCGCTACGTCTTGAGCGCTGTTGGATACTAGCCGTGCCCTATATGTCGCCTCGCGCTCGATAGAACTCCTTAGAGGAAGGCTACGTAGACGTTGTGCTGAACGCCTACGTTTTACGCAGTTTTGCACACATTCGCATTGTTCCCCTCCCGTTTAGGAAAGCGTGCAAACATTTTACAGAATCACCAGGCGATGTGATGTATGGCGTCTTACTGCTATACTAGTACGGAGACACACGATATAGAATTCCTTTGAAGAAGGTTACATAAGCGGTGGGCTTTACGCGAAGGCAGCGAGTAATGTAGGTGCTCTCTCGATTTTATAGGGAACATGAGAGACTCCGGTTAGCTGAGGTCCGTGAATAATCACGGCCCAGCTGTTTGCTCAGTTGCGCGCTCTGCTGAGAATCCGTTGTCCCATCGAGAACGATATCGGTCATCCTTTCATTTTCGACGATCCTCAGTCTTTTCTAGCTTTAAGACTAACACTCAGACGTTACATCTCACTATCAACATCAACAAGTCCTGTCCAACTAATGATAAGCATTGAAATTTTGAGGGACCACACTATTCTGTTTTCAGCCAAGGCATCTGTTTAGAGCTCTGTTTCCATCTCCTAGTTTATTTATTTATTTATTTATTTATTGAATACGTCATAAGACGCGCCATATAAAAAAGCCGAAGAACACTCTCAAGCAATCTAGGCAGATTTTCCATGCAAGCTAGCGTCGTCCACGTATCAGTATTGTAAACACTGACAACAAAACTCCAAAAGACGAGGAAAAAAAGGGGTGAGTACGAGGTGCCTAGTGCGGAAGGATGGATATGTAGGAGTTTAAGAAAAAATAGGAGCTAATTTTGAAAGACCTGACGGTGGATTTAAGGCCACCGTTAAAAATTTGTAGACTGCTGGTTTAAATAGATTAGGCAAACCAGCCTACACGGGCAGCGTACATGTCGGCGAGGGCTAACGAAGAGCATGTCCCCTAGATAGTCCTATAGAAGAGGCTTCTAATGGTATGTGAACGATTCTAAGCGGACTACAGAAATATTGGAACATGACACCTGTGGCCCCATGGAGCGCCGTATGTAATTTACCTAGTACGTGGGTTCAAAATAATTCATAAGCCAAGAGATTCATCAACGCCAGGTAGACAGCTGCCATAGGAAGCGTAACGAAATAGAAATAGGATAATATAACTCAATAAAAAAAACTAATATATTAGATAACAAGCCTTCAACACTAAACACCCCTGAGAATAAACTTAACATTCTGAGCATAGCAACACTAGATTACATTAATAAAAAAGGTCTGGAACGCTTGAATCCATGGAAAATTTGCGGATGTACCAATGATTCAATTAGTTCAACACAGTTCAATTGTGCCTAGTACAATGCGCCTATATCACAATATCTAAAGACCAACAAAGCAGATAAACTAGGTAAAACAGGGAAACATAAAATAAATAGAAACTAACTAGGGTTAGGAAGAAGAACAAACAAACAAACAGAACAAACTAGAGTTAGAGTTTCCTTGCTGCTAGACATATCACAACAGTATAAACGCATAATAGCGACATTTCTGAGCACAATTTTCTCCAAGATCCCAAGCAGTGGAGGGAAGCAGATTTATAAAGCCGCCAAAAGAGCAAGTGCGTAACTGCTAATGGTTGTCCATGGAATTGCCATCTAATTAGCAAATAGAGCCACTGAAACCGCTTCGACATATCTGCAATAGCAATAATTGACTTTAGCCTTAAGCCTGTTGTTCAGTCTTGCAGTCACTCCTTTCTATTCACATATGGTTTACGTCGGCTACTGATCCTCGGAAGTGCTCGAGGAGTTTTGTGATCGTTGGCCTTGACGATGTGCTGCAATCGCTAAAGCCAATCGACGCGACGCATCCGCGCGCGCAGCCGAGGTTGCCCCATACTGTGCGTTGGGCATTCTCGACTCCTGAATCGTTATCACCTTCACTACTAGGATACGAAAGAAGAACTGCGTTAATAAGATCTCATTTTTGTACGTCACGCATTCCACTTCTAAGGAAAATTGTTTGAGCGATTTGGATGAGTATTTGGCCTATAGAATGACTTGGGTGAGGGACATTTTGCCTGAAAGCGACGCGGGACAGTGCCTGCGGAGCCAATTAGCGTCGACTCGCGCCGTGACACCCGCCGCTTCGCGCTCAGCCAGACAGCCCTTGCGGCAGAGGCGACGCTGACCCAGCCAACCACGGAAGCCAGAAGGTCGACCAGATTTGGTGTGATTACAGGCGATAGAGGGATATGAGGCTCAGACGGCTTGCATTGGCAGTCCAGAAATTGGATTGATCTGAACCCTATCATCTCCTATATTAGAATTTCGAGCTCTATCGAATGAGCCAGGAAAGAATCTTGTCTCAGTAACCCTTACAACATTTTTTCAGGTGCAGTTAACTTTCGTTAAATATCAGTTTTTATTTATATCAGAATTAACTACGAGGCATGCTTTCAGGCTACTGATGTGAAATCTTCCGTCTCCTGCATTATATCCTATCTAGATAACCCTTAAAGCGACTTTTTATGCGTTGTTTATTTTCGTTTAATAGCACATTTTATTTATACCAGGGTTAATTGCGAGGGCATGCTTCCATACTACTGATGTAATCCATACCATCTCCTGTACTAGAATTTCGAGCTCTATCGAATTGATCCAGAAAATAACCCTGGCCTCGTAGTCGAGTAGTTTGTTGAGCGTAGCCAAGATTGGTACAAGACTTTATTTCGGCTGACGTTTCGGCGTTGTCGCCTTCTTCAGAGCCTTTATGAGTGGACAAATGAGCCCACTGACACCCTAGCTGAACGGAAGATGGCTGAATGCCTCAGCCGAAATAAAGTCTTGTACCAATCTTGGCTACGCTCAACAAACTACTCGAATATTGCAACATCAAAGATGCCAAAGTTCATCGAGAGTCGAACATGGAATGTCCTGGCCTCGTAGGTAATTCTGATATAAATCATCATCATTTTCATTAGCGTCTGTCCCGCTTGGTGGCGGGGTCCGCTCTTCTGATGTGGTGACGCCAATTCTCCCGATCAAATACTTGATCAGGGTGCACACCAGCCATCTCTAAGTCCAAGCGCAACGTATCTAGCCAACGTTGCTTCGGGCGTCCTCTGGGCCGCTTT
The DNA here is from genome assembly GCA_947359475.1 of Heligmosomoides polygyrus bakeri. Taxonomy (NCBI): domain Eukaryota; kingdom Metazoa; phylum Nematoda; class Chromadorea; order Rhabditida; family Heligmosomidae; genus Heligmosomoides; species Heligmosomoides polygyrus. The sequence goes on along the minus strand of OX375867.1, from coordinate 96,745,513 downwards.
CCAGGGACCACAAGATTCAGGCCAATCTTACACACGGTGTCGTCGTTAGCGCGAAGGACGTGGCCGTACCATCGAAGACGAGCTTCGCGCAGCTTCTCGGATATCGGGGCGACACCGAACCTCTGTCGTATGGTGTCGTTACGAACGCGGTCCAAACGCGTAACTCCAGCCGTCCACCGTAGCATCTTCGTCTCCATTACACTGAGGCGGCTTTCAACTTCCTTCGTCACGGGCCAGCACTCAGCACCGTACGTCGCTACTGGGCGGACTACTGTTCTATAAACCTTCGATTTGAGGTGCTCAGGTATTGTCCTGTCGCGAAGCACCCCAGTCAGCGAGCGCCATTTGGACCAGGCTGCACTCACACGCGCATTCACCTCCATCTTTAAGCTGCCATCGGACGTGACTGTTGACCCAAGATACTTGAAAGATGTTACTCGTGAGAGCTCAGTACCATCGATCTTAATAGATCCGTGCTCATTCACATCCGTCGTCAAGTATTCCGTCTTTTTGACGTTTAGCTTGAGACCGAACAATGCCAAACGATCGCACCACGCCTGTGCCTGTCGCTCGAGTTCGGTTTTGTCTTCACATGCAAGCATGACGTCGTCAGCATACAGCAGCGTCCAAGGTGCCGCCATTTGGAGATCTCGTGAGATTGCATCCATCACGACCACGAAGAGCAGTGGGAATAGCGCAGATCCCTGATGCACCCCTACAGAGATGGGAAACTCCATCGAGGTGCCCGCTGGTGCTCGCACTCGGCTTATTGGGCAAGAGTATAGAATGCGCACCCACTCAATAAGCTCTTCAGGGATACCATGTTGTCGCAACGCGTGCCATATAACATCTCGCGGAACGCGGTCGAAGGCCTTCTCCAAGTCCAGGAAGGCGAATTCTGATATAAATAAAAACTGATATTTACCGAAAATTAACTGCTCCTGAAAGAAAATGTTGTAAGGGTTACTGAGACAAGATTCTTTCTTGGCTCGTTCGATAGGGCTCGAAATTCTGATATAGAAGAGGGTAGGGTTCAGATCAGTGCCATATTCTGGACTGCCAATGCAAGTCATCTGAGCCTCCTACGCTCTATCGATTGTAATGACGCCAAATCAGGACCTACAGGCTCCCCTGGTTAGCTGGGTCACCATCGCCTCCGCGGCGAGGGCTGTCTGGCTTAGTGCAGAGCGGCGGGTATCACTGCGCGAGTCGACGCTAATTGTCTCCGCAGGCACTGTCCCGCGCCGCTTTCAGGCAGAACGTCCCCCTCCCGAATGACTTTGCGGTAGCCAGGCGAGGGAAAAATCAGTATTTTGTGCTTCGCAGACAAGTCTGGTCTATCGAATGAACCAGAAAATAACCGTGGCCTCGTACCAATTCCACTACCTCGGAGCGATGGAATCTAGCTTGGCCTGGACGCGACTCGAACGAAGAACCCTCAACTCGGGGTGCAAGCATTCGGCCCCTTCTCTGTTGCGCTACCACTTTCCCCTAACTTCATTACTACATACACACTTAACGTTCCCGCTACTGAATTCTTTGTTCAATTTTCACGAGGTTGAGAACAGATATATGTATCCGATTCTAGCCATGGGTAGTTTATACAATTTTCACGTTAAATAAGGCATTTTTCAAGGCGAATTGAATATTACTACTGTCCAAAGAAATCGACATCCATTTTAATATTATGCTGAACATATTCAAATGAAAACGAACGCTCCCCGTACTAAACTAGACTCTGTCCTCGTGGTCAGTTGAAGTGATTATTTGTGTTAACATTACTATAGATCTTTACTGCGGCTAACGTTTCGACGTTGTCGCCTTCTTCAATATCACGAAAAGTCGAAGTGATTTGAGAAACTTCCTTCCCGAATACCAGTTCGTTCCTCAGGAACTCATCCAAAAGGCGAAAAGACCATGAAATTGAACTAGACACTCCCCAAAAAGGCCAAAAAAATTTTTGCTTAAGCAATATTTGCTAATACTTTTTGAGTGCTTATTTCATAGTTCATCATATTGGTTAATCATATTTTTATTCTTTTACCATAAAGTCCTAAGTTTTTTCAGAGTACGGGAAGGTAGTAGTTTTTGAGCATTTTGTAAGAAGTGATTGGGTTATGCACTCGTCCAGGGGCCGAATTCATCAACGACTTACAGCAATTTACGGAGATAATGCAGCCGAAATGTTTCACCATATCGCTTGCTAAGCTTTGCCATCAGGGTTTTCGGCTGTATTTCCTCCGTTAAATTGCTGTAAGTCGTTGATAAATCTGGTCCCAGGACGTCTTTCCGTTTATGAAATTCGTATTGTGAATGCTGTTCACTTGAAGCTGCACAGTAGAGATATCTGTCGTTCTGCGGTTGTCGCTTTTATATTTTTGCTTTCTCCCGCCCAGGCAGAATTTTGCGATCAGTCGCCTAAATATCGCATTCTGGGCGAGGGCGTGGCGCGATTTGTCATGTAATACACTCAAAAATTAGTGTTTTTTTCTGCACTCCAAATAAGCTTGAAATTGTTTCTCTCAAAGAATCTAAATGCTGTTTTAACTCCTTTAGAGGTGAATTAATAGGTTTTCAAAGAAAGTAGAAGCAAGTCATAGTCTTCTTGATTTTTTTAATATTGATCTTCCTAGACAGTGTCCGATTTAGTTTTGGAAGATAAATGATAAAGGACGGCGTTACTCAATCCCTTCTGGGATGCGCCTGCGCATTCTACTTCTACGGGATGTCGTGGAGGCGACATGAATGCGTATTTGGCCATACAATGACTTGCGGTGGCCAGCCGATGAACAAGTCAGCGCTTTATCCTTCCCAGGCAAGTTTGGTACCAATTCACTGACCCCGGAGGAATGGAAGGCTTGGTTGGCCTGGGCGGTAAATCCGAACCAGGAACCTGGTATCGGGTGCAAGCGGCAGCCGGCGCCTCCTCCGACTGCGCTACACGCGCCCATGCGCTTTTTGGAAGATATTCGTCTTTATTTGAGGAGTGTCCAATTCGGCACGGAACCATCTCTATGGATTCGTGCCCAGTGCTCAAATTACGCTCCTCAGTCTCCATGGCACCACGGCAAGCATCAGGAAATTGCTATGGAGGATTGCGGACAGATGTATAACGAAGAGTCTGCTTTCAACTAAACGGTTACGAGCTTCTGAATAACAAACAACAAGGAATTTTCTCTTGCATTTTTATATGTAACGATGAGCGGCCTCTAAAAAGCTTCCTGAAATGTTATTATGCTTTTGAGGTAGTCGCTTCGTCGTCTCCACTACAATGTATACCATTTTCACGTCAAACTGGACACTTTCTGAAGCAAATTGGACCCCTTTCAAATCAAACTGGACACTCGTCTAAGTTAGCATTAAGCCTTTTGAAATCAAAGCGAACCCTCCCAAATCAATGTGACCTTCAAGCAGGTTAAACTACAGACTTAATAAGATATTTCGTATAATCCCCTTGAAATTTTTTCATTCATCTGCCTCAATAAGTATAATAATTGTATAAAATTTTTATTTTTAGGGGAAAAATAATCAGTTAAAGTTTCCCTTAAAGCACAGTAAAGAGGCGAGCATTTAGTACACTAAAAGATTGGATCGCGCCATGCACTCAAAAAGTCCGCCGCAACATCTGTTTGATTCATAGTGTACATGCCACTTACATGAATCATCAATGTGAGGATATGTGTGTTCTTTACAGTTGATTTTATTTTATTGTTAGCAGGTGTCAAACTCCATGCAAACAGAAATCTTGCTCGAACAAAAATCGTGAAAAAACTTGTTGAAAAAAACAATAACAAACAAATAAAAAATCAAAAACTTCTTGGACGAGGGCGTGACGCAATCTCTTCTTTAGCACTAAAAAATGGTCGCCTTCTTTATTCTTAAAGCAAGCTTTAAATCGATATTTTTCCTCATGGAATAAAAATTGTATAAAATTTTAAACAGTGCGTTCACCTATTGGGTAGGTGAATTCAAACATCAAAAAAATTACACTACATTTTCCTTTAACAAAAAAAAATTATTCAAACTTTTTTGGAGAGTTTCTAGCTTAATTTAGAGAGAGATGATTTCGATTTGGAAGAGTTCGCTTTGGTTTCAAAAGTCTTAGACTAGCTTAAAGTGTCCAGTTTGATGAGAAGGTGTCTAATTTGATGCCAAAAGTATCCAATTCGAAAATAAAAATTGTATACATAGCGGGGCGCGTGGAGCGCAATCGGAGGAGGCGGCGGCTGTCGCCTGCACCCGATACCAAGTTCCTGGTTCGGATTTCCCGCTCAGGCCAACCAAGCCTTCCATCTATTCACGGGCAGTGAATTGGTACCAGACGTGTCTGAGAAGGATAAAGCGCTGACTTGTTCGTCGGCTGGCCACCGCAAGTCATTGTATGGCCAAATACGCATTCAACTCGCCTCCACGACATCCCGTAGAAGTAGAATGCGTGGTGCATCCCAAAGGGATTGAATAACGCCGTCATTTATCCTTATCCTTATACAGAGCCGAGCTCCGGAGCTGAATGGTCCTTGCTCGTCAGCCCATCCGAAACAGAGTTCACTGTAGTCTTCCGGATGATAAACATTCGCGCAGCATGTGACGTTGTTTGGGTAGCGGGAATCGATCGCTCTCGGAGATGGCTGACTAGAGCGACCGCGTTGAAGGTTACCAGTAGTTCCTTCTGGCAATGGTTATCGCTGTAGCGATCTCTGTGGTTCCTTTTATCTTCGTAACTGTCCTCGATGTTTGGAAGTTTAATTGGTCCATTTCATTGCAGTTATGAGGCTTAGAAGCTCGCCGAAGTGTTCTCTTCAGCAGCGGAAGCCCCTGCCTTTGTTGAGGCTGACGCCTGCCCCTTCTAAGGCCAAGTAATGTACATACAATTTGGACTCTGCGGGGTCTCTAATCAAGCCTTTTTTCGGCGAATGTGTAGCGCAATCGGTAGGAGGTGCCACTTATTCGCGTCTAAACTGATGGCTATAGTGATAGCTCGGGCGGTTCACCCTCGCGAGCAGCGTGACACTTCAGTGATAACAACAGTTTATCCGTATATGGCATCAAGACAAGAAGCGATCGGGCCCAGAGGTGACGTCGACGGGGCAGGCTTAGAGATCGGCGATGGCGGCGACGGTCGATGACGATGACGCGACGGGCACTCGGGCTGGCGGGCTCCTCGTAGGCGACGTCGGTGGCGATCCGTCGGAGTCGGCGGTGGCTGAGGATGGTGGCGGTGTCGTGGTCGAGGGCGAGCGGGAACCGACGAATTGTCGAACTGAGTCCTGGACGGCGGCGGCGGTGGCCTTAATAAGTCTTCGTCAGTGCCAATGGCCAGATCGTGTGGGTCACCCCAGGTCATGTGGCAGGGAGACACAGTTCTGGCATTTCCGGATTTTCCAAACCCTTACACTATCGATGGCTCAGAGGATACTTCCATCTTCTGGAATCTCTGAACTGGTAGCGGGATGCCTTTAAGGACTGCTATTGAAGGTACTCCTACGGTACCAGAAGAGCAAGTAGAACGCGCTGCACATTCTGAATCTATTTACCAGCACACACGTTTTGCTCGATCACTTACGCATGGGCGCGTGTTGCGCAGTTGGGAGGAGGTGCCAGCTGTTGCCTGCACCCGATATCAGGTTCGGATTTCCCCCAGGCCAACCAAGCCTTCTATCCTTCCGTGGTCCGGGAACCAGACTTGTCTGGGAAGGATAAAGCGCTGATTTATTCATCGGCTGTCTACCGCAAGTCATTGTGTACGCATTCGAATCGCCTCCACGACATCCTGTAGAAGTAGAATGCGTGGCGCATCCCAAAGGGGTTGAGTAACGCCGCCCATTATCCTTTTTTATCCCACTTACTCATTGGCTCTATGGTCCTCAATCGGCACCACCTATCTATCTGCGCGAAAAGGGTAAGGACAAAGGTCGGCGTTATTCGATTCTTCATGGAGTGCGCCACGCGTTGTCTTCCTACGAGATTTCGTTGAGGTAATGACGTATACGTGTTTGACGTATAGAGGTGAGTAGCAGACACACTTGGGGGAGGCTTTGAGTCTCCTGTGCACCTCAATTCAGAGTTTAAGACTCCTTGTCGCCCCCTAAGCTAGCCAAGCCTCATTCCATTCCTTCGTGGTGGGTGGATTCGTTCCAGAGTTATCTGGGAAAGGAAAACACTGATTGTCCATGGATTGGTCATAACGAGTAAATGTGTAGACTATTCAGTATGTCTTCAAGGTATACCGTAGAAATAAAGCGCATGGCGCATGCCGCACGAGAAGTGACTAACTACTTATCGCGACCTTCTCGCGATCATAGTACGTTCATAGTTCGTGGGATATTGCAGGAAGAATTTAGCTTTGAGAACTATCAAATTGTCGCGCTAGGCAAACAAAGAACACATTATAAAAGCCAGCCATCTGGAAAATCCACGTTATCTCATTGTCCTCTCTATTTATTTTTCATGTTAGCTTCTTATATGATGTGTTTAAGATGCTCTTATCATATGACACATATGTGATGTGTTCACGCTGTGGGTTCAATTGCCCAAGTTTGATGTAAAACGAGATCTACGACTTGTGTATGTGTGGCATGTCAAGGAAATGCACGTCAACTGAACCGCCGAAACTCACGCCTACCCTTGGCCTTTATCCTTAATGGATTTGATGTGCTGGAAGTTTGGAGAGGGCGGATGTGTTGGTACAAAGGGCGGTTTTTGGATTAAGCTAGTGGGGATTGCTTGATCAAAGTTGGCTCAAGCGCGGTAAGTCTTCTGGGAACCCCTTGGCTGTAGCCACCAGTGCAGCCCTATCCGTGGCAGTTCTTGTAGCTGAAATTAGCTTAGACAGGTTCGTGAGCTGGACCAGGCGATTGTGCGAATATTAGGAATCGCAAAGGCATTTTCGGTGGCTGTTATATTAGAACGGCACATTGCTTCAGAGCTTCTATATGGCTGGCGCCTTGCCGGATTGCCAATTAAGCGCTACTCTATGCGCAGCGGGATAATTGCGCGATATTGGTTCTCTATTCAGATGCTTCTATAGCGTCTAAGAGAGGATTGACACGGCTAGAGCACTGTTCTCTGTGCTCACGACGAGTCGCAGAAGGGCGGAACATCTAGAGGTAGCTCTACTTTGACGGCAAGCATGACAGACGCATATAATTTTCACGTCAAATTGGACACATTTCAAAAAAAAATTGAAAGATAAGAGGACGGCGTTACTCAACCCTTTTTGGCATCATGTATTCTACTTCTACGGGATGTCATAGAGGCGATTTGAATGCGTCTTTGGCCATACAATGGCTCGCGTGGCTAGCCGATGAACAAGTCAGCTTATCCTTCCCAGACACGTCTGGTTCCATTTCACCGACCTCGGAGGGGTGAAAGGCTTGCTTGGCCCGGGCGGGAAATCGGAACCAGGAGTCTGACTAGTATCGGGTGCACGCGACAGCCGACGTCTCTTCGACTGCGCTACACTAGTCTTCAAATGAGTTACGCAAGTTTAACTCTTTGTAAATCAAACTGAACATCTTTCAAATTAAAACGGGCTCAGTCTATGTACATTGAACTAAAATTAAAAATAATCGTTAACGCAAACCACACTCACCACATACCCACACATTAAACTAACTCTCCGAGAAGGTTAGAACAATTTTTTGTCAATAAGAATTTATTTCAACTTTCTTTGATTTTCCAAGCCTTGTGCCAATTCATCGACCCCGATAGGATGAGGTGAGGATGATAAAAAGAGGCTTGGTTTGGCAGGAAATCCGAACCCAAGAGCCTGGAATAGGGTCGTGCGACTGACATCTCCTCCTCCGATGTGTTCCATGAGCCTAATAAGCGAGAAAACTGCTTGAAATTTCATAGCATTTTTATTTTTCAAGGAACACTTGTGGTTTTTGAGCTCATTCTAGAGCGCAAAAGGCGAATTTTTAGTGTTTAAGGAAGAGATTGCGCCAAGCACCCGTTAGCTGGTTGTGAATTTCATTTGATTGAAGTGTAAATGCGGCTTACTTGAAACATTGAAGTGAATGTATGTGTGCTTTCTGCAATTGTTTTTATGTGTCATTGACAAGTGTGTAATCTCACGTAAAGAGAAATTTTGCTGCCAATCAAATGGAAATCGCAACATTCTGGATGAGTACACGTCGCAATCTCTACTTTTAGCAATAAAAACTAGCGCCTTTCTTGTACTTTTAAACAAGCTCTCCATCATTATTTTTGTTCGAAAAAATAAAATTTTATAAGATTTCAGGCATTGTGTTCATTTATTAAGGCAGATGAATTCAAAGGTTTATAGAATTTGTACTAAGGAAAAATTTCCAAAATTCATAAGTAATTTTGCACTGAAAGAAAGGTTAATTAGAATTTTTATTAAAACGTATTATTTCAACTTACCCGCATAACGTGAAAATGACTTCCCTTCCGAAAAGGCTAGAATAATTTTTTGTCCAGCAAGACATTGTGTGAATTTCTATAGAACTTTTAAATTCATGTGCCTTAATAAATGAACACAATGCCTGAAATTTTATAAAATTTTATTTTTTTGACCAAAAATAATGATGGAAAGCTTGTTTTGAAGTACAAAAAAAGGCGCCAGTTTCTAGTGCTAAAAGTAGAGATTGCGCCGTGTACTCATACAGAATTCCATTTTCACTTGTGCTAGTTGTAATATTGAGTGATTTGAGGTACAGATATGCGCCTGATTCTGTATAATAAATATATCTATTTGGTTGTTAGGGCATTGGGTTTAGAACCGTTAAAGTACCGAAAGATTTAAATAATTTACATACATTATTAATTGATTCTATTCTATTTAATTTGATCTGGAGAGTGCTCGTTTTGACTTGGCTGGTGTTAAGCTTGATTTCAAAAGCGTCAAGCTTTTTTAGAAAAATGTCTAATTTGGTGTGAAATATGTTCAAGATGCGTTCAATTTGATGAGAAAATGATATAGATTGTTGCAGTTTCTTTTTCCGGAAATCAGCACAATTTGTTTTCTTATTCTGTGACACGTGTCTTCCATTAAAAAGCATAAATGTGGGAATTTTTCTTACCAGGGAATGGTCTCAGGCGTAGATCTGAATGGGGGAAATGCATAGTACTGCGAGAATCTCCACCCTTCATGTAGTAGAAGAGCATGTTTCGTTTTTGCTGAGTCCTTGAACCAAAAGAGCTACGGGCTCTCGAATGTGAGGTACCGTCAGCGCTGATGTATGGGACGTGGCAAAAGGCTGATCACGAATCTGACATCTGTTTTTGAAATTTCTGCCGATTACGGTAGGTTACAGAAGATACTGGTGACTAAGACTGTCGACGCCATAATCACCGATTTTGTCTAAACTTCTCCCAGGGAGGTTATTTTGGGCGCTGATCAAGAATCTCACATCCATTTTTCGTATTACGCTGGAGTACGGAAGGTTACTGTTGGTACGGGTGACTAATGATGCTAAGGTCATGGTCACCGCTTTCGCCTAACTTTGTCTATAGGAGTTATCTGGGCTGTTGATCACGAATCTGACCCTTATTTGACAATTTAGAGTGAAATAAATCTGTAGGAGATGTGTAGGAAGCAAATTGGTAAAGGAGGCAGCGGTCATAAAAAATCCAAAAATAGTGCACACCACGGGAGTCGAACATCTTGCCTAGCTCCTGTGAAGCAGCGTCGCACCCAGCTGAGACACCGATTCGCATACCACAATGCCTTTCGCCACGTCCCACACATCAGCGCTCGCACGTATGCACGTGGGCACGTGCTGACGGTGCGATACTGTACTCCACGTTCGAGGGCCCGTAGCTCTTTGGGTTCAAGGACGCAGCAAAAACGAAACACGTTTTTATACCATGTGAAGGGTGGAGATTCTCGCAGTACTATCCATTTCCCCCGTTCAGACCTACGCCCGAGACCCTTCTCTAGTTAATAGCGTGCGCTATTAACAACCACTAGGGCAACAAACTTTAGCTGTTGTCTCTTTTTTCATTGTCCTAGGCTGGTTCCACCGCGCTGAATTTGGTCTCACTTTTCATGCTCTTCGTTTTATCATTATTTTTCCCTATTCTCTTTCCATATATCTCTATGCATTTGGGCACCTTATGGCGCACTCATTATAGTGTGCTTTTGTGGGATGCGCCACGCATTTTACTTCTTCGGGATATTGCAAAGCCAATGTGAATGAGTGTTTGACCTATACCATGACATGCAGTAGGTAAGTTAGTATTTCTTTCCTCCCAGACAACTCCGACAACAATTTGTCAACGTCAGAAGGTTAGAAGTCGTCCCTTAGCTGGACCCGAACCAGCAGTCTGCGTGGTGCGCGTGCAGCCTCTCCGACTTACCTATCACGCGCATACCCCTTCAAATGTCCAGCCGAAATTTTGCATTTTTAAACGCCTCAGGGAAACGAATGCTGCGGCTGTGTCTTTCGTCTTTTGCACGTTCCTCCATTATATGAGCGTGTGCAGTAGTCGTTTGCACGACGGCAGGCCTCCTAATGGCCTAGTGCGTGTTTGCTCACGCAAGTGAAGGTCTTTTTTGTTCCATTTTCCATAACGACTGCGTGTTGTTGCATTAAAACCGACACTCGATGCACGGATGAAGAAACGTTCAGGTTTTGTAAGGGATAGAGGAATGTTGTTGGGTGACTACCTTGAAGTTACTGTGTCACATTTGGAGGTCTGTGTCTTCGTCTATTCATTTATTAGTTTTAAGTACAAGTATTTATGTTAAATTTTGTGCTCAATTGGGATGAAACGAAACTCCTAACCACAGAACTCCTAACCACAGAAGTAAGGAGACTAAGGGTCTGAAGCGTATGTCTGAACGGGGGGGGGCGAGTCATATAGGGAGAATCCCTCAATTGGTTTGAAAATTTGTTTTTGCCAAGTCGTTAAACCCAAGGAGTAGGTGGTCACAATGGGATACGGCGCAGCATGTGTTTGGGAGTCTTGTACGCCCACGATGCTTCTGCAGCCAGTGGCTCGGAGCGCAGGTGGGTAGAGGGTTGACTCCTGCGAAAGGGTCCAGGGGTTTGGCTCCTCTGCGTTGCTGCACTTTTGCATTTCAACTGATTGGTGGAGATTTTGGGGATTCTGACGTCTATACCATTTTCGGACGTTTTCTGCACATTTTTCCAGCTGTACGCTGTGATATTCAACATGGTGATGTATAAACGTTCAACACCAGTGATACACAGGTACAAAGTGAACGAAGCACCACTGAGCACCATAGTCTGTTTCCACACATGGACCAAAAGCCTCGGGAAAAACCATCCTGCTCGGATTTTCAAAGGAGACCACGTTGTGACGTCGGAGTTGGTTCAAATGAGAAACGAGGAGTGCGGATCCCGCAAATTAAGCTGAACGGCATCGATACACTCTTTCCCTCATGTCTGCCTGTCATCTGGAAATCAGAGGTCTGCTGAAGGTTTTCTAGAACCTAACACCAACAATGTCCGCCGACGGTCGAGTGGTGATCCACCTGCTCACGCTGAAGTGTGGCCCACCTTTAGACAAGAAGTCTTCGAGGGAAGAAATCAAGCTGGCCGAACGGATGGCCAGCATACTCATGGACTTCGAAGCACGTACATTTGAAGTTGACGAAGACGAACAGCTGGAAGTGGTGGAAGAAGAAGAGGAAGATTGAGATCTGTTAGATGAACTGATGGACGTGGAGAGCCAAGCAAGCAGTGGGCATACGATACGTTTTCGGGTGGAGCTCTTGTTTCGGGGGAAAGGGTACGTCTTCAATTGGACTTCGGTTGCGTGCTCATAACCATGGAGGAAGACATCGCAATTTACTACACAGGCACTTTGTACCTGTGTATCACTGGTGCTGAACATTTATCACCATGTTGAATACCACAGCGTACAGCTGGAAAAATGCGCAGAGTACGTCTGAAAATGGTATAGACGTCAGAATCCCCCAAATCTCAACCAATCAGTTGAAATGCAGAAATGTAGCAGTGCAGGGGAACCAAGCTCCTGACCTCCCTCCCACAAGTCAACCCTCTACCCACCTGCGCTCCGAACCACTGGCTGCAGAAGCATCGTGGGCGTACAAGACCACCAAACGTGTGCTGCGCCGTATCCCATTGTGACCCCTACTCCTTCGGTTTTGCAACTTGGCAAAAAGCACATTTTCAAACCAATTG